>CM055127.1:233264359-233563086 GCA_029206835.1 Rana muscosa | reverse complement strand
TGTGATGAACAGTTGCGCTTAATGCGCAAATATTGTCCATAAAGACTGGATTTTACCAAATTGGATGTCCACTATTTGCTCTTAAAATGGTATTCCAAGCTTTGGGTTTCTGAAAGAGGGGGTGGTTCCTTTATTTTTGATGAATATTTCCACATCAAGGAAGGAAATATTTTAGGATGGGGTTCCGGACCACTGTTGTCCAACCATTGAGGGTTCTCTCCTCCCAACCCTTTTTTTCTCATATTGGCAGTATTTTACTGTTTAAAAGATTTATAAGGCATGGGCACTGGGGAAGGGGGCGGGGGAGGCGCGCGGATGAACTATTTTCATATTACTGCGTTTGGTAACCCTTTAAGATTGGCTTGGGCAGGAAGGGGGGGGAAGTGCATGGTAGTGAAGTGGTAAAAATGCTTTTATTTTCTCCCCTGCATTTAAAGACTCGCTATGCCTTAAAGAAAATACCTTTTTTAAATTATTTGTTAACTCAAAAAAAAAAGATCCTGTTCCTTTTTAAAGCATTGTATACAGCACAGTGCAGCTGTCATTTGGCCCCCTGTATTGCCTGAAATACCTGGTTGATCCTGACAGTTTTTACCTTCCCCCTTTACTTTTACCATGACACCATTGTCGATGTATGTGCCTCTGTCATGCGCTGCCATCTGCTCTCATGTATCTCTCTCCCCTCCCTGCCTGTCATCTCTCACTATCGCTTATCTGCTCCCCTCCCCACTGCTTCAAAACTAACTGATCTGTATATCCTCCCCTCTGTCAGATGAAAAGATGTGTCCTAGTGCCTCTCCTTTATTAAAAAAAAATAATAAATAACATTTCTACCTGTTTTAACGTCTTCCAGCGACCACATGACTCCAGACACTCAGCTCCTTTGCTCCCCTCCTCCCTGGCTGATGTCAGTAGGGTAATCTCGGCCCCGCCTGCTGGAGATATCAGATGGAGAGAGCAGAGAGCCTGGAGTCATCTTAATGCTTTAAGACCCTGTTAAAACAGGTAGAATTTTTCTTTTTTATAAACCACAAGCACTAGGATGCAGCTTTTTTATCTGATATAAAGTTTTTAGATGGTGGTTTAACAACCACTTTTTAAGTGTTCCAGGGCCTCCACAAATGTGATTGGTAGTCAAGTTACCGTATTTTTCGCTCCATAAGATGCACCTGACCATAAGACGCACATAGATTTTAGAGGAGGAAAATATGAAAAAAAAAATCTGAACCAAATGGTGTACTAAAATATTTAATAAAATATAACAGAATAATATTTCTACACTGACAACCAATGTAAGGGGGCACTCTACACTGATCCCCAATGTAACAGACATTTACATGACCTCAACACAACAGGAGTATTTGCATATTGAGACATTTACACTGACCAGTGATGTAAATGGTGTATTTACAGTAACCCCCCCTCTCTCTACTAATCTCTGAATTCTTATCTCTCTCTCAGAACAACTCTTCCCCTCTAACTCATCTGCTAACCTCTGTCCCCCAAACCCCTAATCTTCTAACATCTGCACTCCAACCCCTCCTTCCCATTCAACTCTGCAGCCTCTGCACCTCAAACCCCCCTCTTAAATCCCCTCTACTTGCCGCCTATCCTCACCTGTATGCTGTTCACACCTTCTAGGTGGGCGGCATGCAGAGGTGTGGGCGTAATTAGCATATGAATCGCGGCGGCCGACCTCATTAACATAACAATGCCCGCGTAATTTACATATCAATGCCGATCCTGTGGGGGTTAAATAAAGAACAATACCCTTTTTTCTCTCCCTGTAGTAGCTGAAGGCAGAGGAGAAACAGGATTTAGCTGGGGCAGAGTGATGCATAGGGCATCGTTCTGCTGCTGAAACGATCCCCCTATCAGCAGCTCTCCTGGTCAGCATTCGCTCCATAAGACGCACACACATTTCCCCCATTTTTTTGGGGGGAAAGTGCGTCTTATGGAGCGAAAAATACGGTAGATACATAATTCATGCTGCTTGAAATCCTGAAGGCGCCCCATGGCTTTTGGTGCCCTCTGCATCTAGGCTGTGACATTTTCACACATGAGGTATCACACACATCAACCAAAACCAAGGTACTGTAATGGTCATCTCTGTGCAAATGGTCATGTAATAAAGCTGGGTGTAGCACCGCCTATAGGTCCCCATTCCTATAAGCTAAGCAAGTCTAGCCTATGGTACATGGCTGCCCCCAGGAATGCTAATGGAAGGATAAAAATTCCCTTGGTTCCAGGTGTGCAGTTGTCCTTGGGGGATGGCTGGGACTGCTGTCTCGCAGGAACGTAGTTGGCGGTATGTGTAGATGGGTCAGTTCAGGCAGAGACTTGATCGGTCCAGGCAACCAGCAGAAACGTGGTCAATTAACAAGCCAGGGCTAGTACAGGCGACAATCGGACACACCAACTGTGACTGGCTGCACTACTAGGGCTCGTTAACAAGTGAAGTTGGTGAGTGGTAAAACCTTGTTTTACTGCCACCCTCCGCTGCAGCGGCTGGGGGTATACATGTGCCATGGCACTTCTACTCTTGAATCTCTCTGCTGCCTTTTGATACAATTTACCACCCTCTCCTTTATAAAAATAAATTCAATTCCTTTGGTGTTTGGTGTGACTGTATGCTTTGTTGATTCTCCTCTTGCCTAGAACGCTGCACTTTCAGTGTCACTTACAATTCTACCACCCCACCCCTTTTATTTTTTCCCCTTTCTCTATTCATCGGGGACCCCTAGGTTTATGTTCTTGGAATTCTCCTATCCTCCATCTACACCTCCCCGGTCAGCTTTCAATGCCATTTGTATGCTGACGCACAAATCTTTCTTCCCCCTAAGCTCACTCCAGTCTCCTCAAGCATTACTAATTACCTAACCACCTTCCATGCTCATGTCAAGGACTTTTTCAGAGCCTCTCCCATCCTCTAAAACTCCCTACCCCAATCAGTCAGACTATCTCCTATTCTGTCCATATTCTGTTTTTATTGGCTGCTTTGGAGGGTAGAGGAGATATCTCAGACCCCAGATCTCTCCATAAAGAGGACCCGTCAAAGGCCATGCTATCACATGGGATGTTGTTGAACCCTTGTGATGGCAATAAAGTGAAAAAATTTAAACTAAGTGTCCAAGAAAAAAATAAAATTGCTCCCGTCCCCTAATGCTCATGCACAAATGCGCCTATATCTGCTGCACGCATATGCATAGGGTAATCACTGTTAATGTCAGAGCAATAATTCTAAAACCAGACAACCTGTGTAACCTGAAGGGCCAATTCACATGGTCTGCATTTTTTAGCGCACTTGTAAAATGCAGATAAACCCACACACACAAAAAAGCAATCGTTTTCTGTGTCGTATTGACACTAAAACACTGCATTGATTTTAAAAATACAACATTTATGCAAGGCATGTCAACGCAATTAAAGAGAACTTTTGCCTTGTTTTGTCCCAGACCTACAAACAGGAACATGTGATGTCACAGGAACATGCAGAATGCATGCTAAAACGCACGTCAAGTCATTGCACTTTAAAATGCACATACAGTGAATGGAAATATACACCCATTTTCTCTGCTTTTTATGGCAAGTCGGTGTGAATTTAGCCTAAACTGGTTATCTTTAAAGACTTTTTAAAGCAATGCCTATGGATAATTTTACTGTATTGTAGTATAAAGTTGCACACACCTGTGGAATGACTGCAAAGTGTGACATGTTGGTTATCTATTTACGCAACAAAATTATCTTTTTTATATTTTACCCAATTGGGCATTTATGCACTAAAATTAATTTGTTTTGTTTTTTTGTTTTTTTGCTTTAAAATTTGCATTTGATAAACTGCTGCTCAAATATTTTGTGACATAACAAATTGAAAAACAACCATTTTCTCCTGGACCTCGGCGTAAAAAGTAAATAAAATTTGGGAGTTCCAAGTATTTTTCTAGCAAAAAAATTATGATTTTTCATGTATGAGAGATGTCAGAATTGGTGTGGACTGTTTGTCGTTAAGTTTGACTGCTGTGTACATAAGGTGTACTCTGATAGCAGTTTTTGTCATAAAATTTTATACTTCTTAATACCCGTGTTTGAAAACACTTTTTTTTGTGTGGAGGAAGGATGAGTCATAAGCGGGCCAATGAGAGCTGCAGAGCTGGAGGTGTCTGTGTAAATCAAGGAAGTGAACTGGCAGCTGCAGTTAAAATGGATGCAGCCAGACTTAACGGTGGGAGATTTCTGAAGCATTTTTGGCAAGTACAGAATCAGTGTAGCCATACTTGTGGTTCCCACAAAGTGTCAGAATGTCTGCCGCAATATCACAGTCCCACTATAAGTCACTGGTCGTCGCCATTACTAGTAAAAACAATTAACTACTTGCTGACCACATTCTGCATATATACTGTGCCAAGGCAGCTTGGCTGCGCAAATTGCCGTGAAGAGAGGCAGAGCAAAGATCTGCCTACATAAGCAAGGCAGATCCCTGTTCTGACGGGGGAGAAGAGAGATCAGCTGTTCCAAGTGATCTCTCTACTCCCAGTCACTCTGTCCCCCTGACAGTTGGAAACTCCTCCCTAGGGAACAGTTAACCCCTTGATTACCCCCTAATGTTAACCTCTTCCCTGCCAGTGCCATTTATACAGTAATCAGTGCATTTTTATAGCACTGATAACTGTATTGGTGTCGCTGGTAAACAAAAGGTGTCACTTCGGGTCAGATTTGTCTGCTGCAATGTCGCAGTCCTGCTAAAATCTCTCATCCCCGCCATTACCAGTAAAAAAATAAATACAAACCTAACTAAATCTTTCCCCTATTTTGTAGACTCTAACTTTTTTTGAGAGGTTTTTATTGTAAGCGTACACAGAAGTACATAAGGATAATAAATGCGGACGCAGCCGCCACATAAAATACAGAAGTAATTTTTTACAGCCTCAAAGATAAGTTCAAATGTGAGGAAGTAGAAAAATAAAATAACTTCACATCTAAGAAAACTAAACCACATAAACAGGTACATCAATAAGATAGTGATAAAATATCAGTGAGAATTGTACCATATAGGACTTAATCCCTAGAATTAAAAGAATCTCAAATGCATAACAAAACTATAGGAATATTAAGATAAAAAAAAAAATTCGTGTCGAGATGAAAAAGAAGGAATCGCCTTCTAACTGGGATTAGAAGAACAACTTAAGTATATATAGCTAGAAGAGTCGTATAGATACAATAAAAGTGTTCAGATATTGCAGCATAAAGGGAAATGGAGTATCAGTAAAAGCAAGAGGGGTTAAAAAGGTGAGGGAGGGGAGTTACCAGTCATAAATGTCTCTTTATCAATCATAATGATCTATCGTGCAATAACCCGTTTGTATTCATCTGTATTAGTGAAATGTATCCAGCAAGACCAAATATGGGTGAATTTGGAAGGCGTATCTCTTGCCTGGTGGATGAGAGCTTCCATTTCTGCAATTTTACCAATACGTTGGAACCACTCTGCCATGGACGGTGGGTTAGGGGAGCGCCATTTAGTAGGAATACACATTTTAGCAGCGTTGACCATATGCATAGGCAAAGAGCGAAAATGCACCTTTTTTGGGATTGAGGGGAGATGCAACAGAAATTGAACTGGTGTATATTCTAAATTGTAGGTGGTTATTCTCTGTATCTATGGACCTCCAACCAAAAGGGTTGGATTCTAGGGCACGTCCACCAAATATGTAAAAGCGAACCAGTCTCCAAACCACATCTCCAGCATAGCGGAGAAAGAGTAGGGTACATATGGTGAAGCTTGAGGGGGGTTCTGTACCACCTCGAAGCTATTTTAAAAGCATTTTCTTGTGCATAGGTGTTCAGAGTACCCTTATGAATATGATTATAAATGGTTTCCCAATCACCCTCAGTGAGTTTTTTAGAAATGTCTTCTTCCCACCTACGACAAGTCCAATTATCTTCAGAAGTATGTTCTGAGAATAATAGAGCATATGTGCAAGAAATAAGATGTCGTTGTGGTTCAGTTTTAAAACACAGCGTTTCAAATGGTGTATGTTGTCTTGCCCAATCCGGTGTAGGTTTTAGAGCCTGAAAAAAGTGTCGAACTTGTACATATGACCAAAACGGGAACGTACCCGTCAACATTTTAGCAGCTAAATTATTGTAAGAGATAAATTGGTCACCTTCAAAGAAGTGCTCAGCTCTTACATGTGAATGTGGCCAAACATCCCCCAAGAAGTTCCTTTGCATTCCAGGAGTAAAGGCAGGATTCAGTCGTAGCGGAGTCATAGGACCTAGGATCGACGAAATCTTGTGCTTGGTACACGCATCTCTGAAGGAGGTTAGTGTAGGTTGTATTAAAGGATTAGAACGGACTGTCAAGGGAATAAGATGTTGAGCCATCCATGGAGAATGTGCCAAAGGGACAGGAGCCATTGAAGACTCCAATTGGACCCAATCTTTAGTATCAGAGTGATTCTAGTCAAATGGCAAGCTTGTTGGTATTTTTTTAGATCTGGCAAGCCAAACACCCCCTTTGAGTTTAGGGGCAGTGAGTCTGGAATAACTAATTCTAGGTCTCAATGCACCCCAAATAAAATCAGTACACGCTTTTCTATAAGCTGAAAAAAAAGATGGAGGAAGTTTAACAGGGACTGTTTGTAGTAAGTACAACAATTTAGGCAGAATGTTCATTTTGATGATGGCTGCCCTTCCAAACCAAGAAAAAAGTCCTACGGACCACTTCAAGTCCAGTATTACTTTTTGTAGCAAAGGTAAGTGATTAGTAGAGTACAGATCAGATAGGGAAACGGGTATTTGTATACCCAGATATGTAAGTGCTTTGCTGTTCCAATGAAACAGGAAATTATGTTGACATTGTGTACACAATTCTTGAGGCAGTGAAATGTTTAGGGCGTTTGATTTTGAAAAGTTTATTTGGAGGTTTGATAGCAATTTAAAATGGTCGAGGTCCTTAAGTAAGTTTGGAATAGTCGTCAATGGATTCGTTAAAAAAAGGAGTATGTCGTCCGCGTAGGCCGCAACTTTGTAAGTGCGTTGATTAACTTCTACGCCTCTTATATCAGGATTAGCTCTAAGACATCTAAGTAATGGTTCTAACGTAAGTACAAAGATTAAAGGGGATAGTGGGCAACCTTGGCGGGTACCGTTTGAGACAGAGAAGGCATCCGACAGGTGGCCATTGACCCTGACCCTCGCAGAGGGAGTCGAGTAAAGTGTGAGGATATAATTTATCAAACGGGGAGGAAAGCCCATACGAGTCAAAGTTTCAGTCATATAATCCCAAGCCACTCTGTCGAATGCCTTCTCGGCATCGAGGGACAGCAGAAAACCCTGACGATCGGTAGACGTAAGCCAATGGTGAATGTTGAGCGCCTTAAGGGTGTTATCCCTAGCTTCCCTACCCGGGATAAAACCGACTTGATCAAGATGTACAAGATCAGGAAGTAGGGGAAGGATTCAATTCGCCAAAATTTTTGCATACCACTTGAGGTCTACGTTCAACAACGAGATGGGCCTGTAGTTCGAAACAAGTGATAAATCTTTACCAGGTTTAGGGATCACGGCAATGTGGGCTGTCAATAAATCTCGTGGGGGCCTGATTGGCGACGCACAGGCATCAAAGGCCGATATAAAAATAGGGGTTAGAATATCCGAGTATGTTTTATAATAACCTGCAGTCAGTCCGTCAGGTTCCGGGCTTTTACCTGTCTTCATTTGCTTCAGAGCAATATCGGCTTCTTTAGTCAGGGGCTTGTCTAGATCACGAAAAGAGGATTCCGAGATAGGAGTGGGACCATGTAAGTTCAGGAAGTCTTTGATCAGTTGTTTCCTCCTAATGTCATTGGTACTCGTAGTCATTTGGGGTAGATTATATAGTTGTGAATAATACAAGACAAACTGATTTGCTATGTCAGGTGTCGATGTTAGTTTATGACCCGCAGAATCTGTCAGCGAATGTACCGTTGTAGAAGCTTTCCTGACCTGTAGCGCTCTAGCAAGTAACTTGCTTGCTTTGTTACCGTATTCGTAGAAAGTCTTTCGAGAGAGAATATATCTGCGTCTCACTTGTTTGCCCAATAAATCTAGCATCTCATTTCTGTATTGAATCAGAGTTCAAGGTGTCTATGGCTTGAGTTTGTTTATGTACTCTTTCAAGTTGACGGATCTTGCAAGCTAGGCCATTAAAGTGTTTCTGTCTTTCTTTTTTTCTTTTAACCGCCGCTGCAATAAGAACACCACGTATCACACATTTGTGTGCTTCCCAATTAATAAGCGGGGAAGTATCAATGGGATTGTTTTCCATAAAATATTGTTTGATGTGAAGTTCAACTTCAGCAGAAATGGATGGGTCCGTGAGCAGAGACGGGTCTAATCTCCATGACTGTGAACGGGTAGGCACATCAGGGAATGATATAGTTATAGAGACAGGGTGATGATCTGAGAGGAACATGGACTCTATAGAGGTATGTTGTAGAATGGGAAGATCATTCTGTGAAATGAAAAAATAGTCAATTCTTGAATATTTATTATGTGGGGCAGAGAAAAAGGTGAAGTCTTTAACGTTAGGGTTCAACGTACGCCATGTGTCATGTAATAGTATTTGGAGCTGAGCCTTAATAGCTCGGAGAGCCGCATATGGAAGGATAGACTTACCATTAGAGGTATCAAGAAGCGGATTTAGAGGGACGTTAAAGTCACCCCCCAAAATAAGAGTACCCTCCTGAAACTTTGCTAGGGTCTTCACAATATTACGGAAGAAGGTAACTTGTCCCGAATTTGGGGCATATTCATTCGCTAGGGTAAATGTTTTACCCATGTAGGTGCCTTTTAAGAAAATAAATCTACCTTCGTCATCTGTGAGTGTCAATGAGGTGGAAAGGACATTGCTTAGCTAATAAAATAGAAACCCCCTTAGATTTGGAGAGCGGGTTAGTAGAATGGTGAGCAGTCGGAAAGTAGTAATTGTGTAATTTCGGCGTTGCATCTGTACGGAAATGTGTTTCCTGTAAAAACAATATATCTATCTTATGTCTATGCATATAAAGAAGTAATTGGGAACGTTTCTCCGGTACATTAAGTCCCTTTGCATTTAGAGAAAGGAGCTTACGGTGGTGTGTGCCAGTCTTTGGTGGTGTAGAGGACATTATTGCTACAGTAGAATGGGTCTTTTAAAACTGAGAAGGGTCTTGAATCCTTGATATATATGTCAGAACGATGAAGCAGATACTGGTAAACAGGGGAAGAAAGGGTGTACAGGAAAGTGGAGAGGAAATGATAAATATATAAGGGGCAAAGGTGAGTGTATAAAAACGGGTTAAGGGAAAGAAAGGGGGAATCCGGAGACAATAGAGAACCCGCTCACCTGTCCAAATAGGGAGGTGAGCAAAAACCGGACGGTATTCAGTGGCAACTGAAAAAATTTGTCACTTGGTGATATATGATATATACCACAGCCACTGTGTGGGATGAGACCTTGCCAGAAAAGAAGATGTAATGTACAAAAACCATCAGACAAGTAGCCTGAAAATGGCATATTAGGAAACATGAGGGGGAAAAAGGGCATATAATATGAACTCATGGGGTACCAGGCTTGTGTAAGAATCTGCATATGAATTGAGAAAGTAAGAACGGAAAACAATTATATGACCCATGCCATTTGAAAATCCCTTAAAGCAATACAAGTTGATAAAAGGAAACAATAAAATAACTGAATAATGAAAAACCCATTAAGGACAATTCAGTAACAACTGCACCATGAGAAAAGTCAGTATACAAACAAAAGAGCACAATAAAACCTGTAATCATCAACAATACTTTAAGGGAATGAGAGTCGAATGTGTGTCAAGAGAACGAACAATCATGCAAATAAATATCAATAGTATAATTAGCGAAGATTAGTTCCAAGAAAATGAGCTACAGACAGGGGAACATAAGGAGAGTGCGCTAGTATCTTGTCAGAATATCGCATTCCAAAAGTATAGCGTATAATAGCAAAATTGGTACAACCATCAAATTTAAGTGAAAGGGAAATGGGAGTCTATATCATATATGTGATGGATTAGTAGCCACTAATGTATCAGGCTGGAGACAAGAACGTCAATGACCTTCTCGTGTCACTAGATGGCACTGCAGGACCACAGTTCAGTCACACTATGTTAAATTCAAAAAACTGTCATCAGCAAAAGTGTAGACAGATAAGGGTGAAATATAATATAAGTTCAAAACAACACATCTGCAACATCTCATTCCAGGAATCTGTATGACACAAACAAAACATATATAGGAACAAATAATAAAACACATATAGCAGCGTTAATATATTTAAAATTTTTTTTTTTTTTTTTTTTTTTTTTTTTTAAATAAAACATATCACTGCAAGCCAGAGAGGTCTCCCTACAACTACAGGTACAGTGCAGTCCAACAGAACTCCGGCGTGTAATCCAAAGATCAGAAGTACAACTCGTGAGATACTTACACCAAAAGTCAATGTCACTGATCCCCAATTCTGGGGATGATGAGAGTAAAATAGTCTATGCAGAAGTAATTGTAAACGTCACTGTATAGTCTCAGTAATCCTGAAGTCCCGATGCAGATGTGTCAATGCGGCGAATACTTACCAATGCAGGTATATTGTTTACGATTCCCGGGTTCAGTTTGAGAAGCATACAGAGGAGTTGAGTCACAAAGAACACTTGGCGGTATACATATCCTCACGATACAGTATGCAAAGAGCGTGTAGAAGAACGAGCTGGGTCGTTCAGAACCTCTGATGCATCAATCCGGGATAGCAAGGAGCGATGTAAAGCGGTGCACGTAATGTAGAACATAACAGGTATAAAGAAAAAAGTACAAACAGTTTCAAACTTATCCAACCGTAAAAAGCATATAGCATAGGGACATCTCAACGGTCCCGACGAGCTCTACGAGGCAAAGGCGCTACAGTAGGACTACGAGGTTGATGTTGGGACATCATAGTAGAAATCAATCGAGAAGATGGAGAGCGTCTCCTGCGAAAACGCGTATTTAGAGCTTCCATAGGTTCCTCTCTATCCCTCCGACGGACCGATCCGGCAATAGAAAAATCTGCATACCAGTTCGGTACTGCAACCAACGGAATATCCAAAGTGTGGCAGAAGTCCTCCATTTCCTCGGGTACTCTCAATAAAGCGGTACGTCCCAAATGAGACGCCGTTGGGCCAAAGGGAAATTTCCAACGATATTGGATGTTCTTGCTCTTTAGGACTTCTAACAAAGGACGGAGGTCCCTGCAATGTTTTAATGTGATGGCCGACAAATCCTGATATATATAAATGGCGCAGCCATCATGATCCAGATCCAACTTGTTCCGAGCTTTTCTGAGAATGTCCTCTTTAAGTTTAAAATCAGTCAAGCAACATATTATATCACAAGGTGGATCTGAATCTTTACCTCTGGGTCTTAGAGCTCTATGTATACGTTCCATGTCTATAGGTGTTTGGCGGGGTTTGTCAAGAATCTGATTAAATATGGCCGTCACTGTGGGGACAATCTGTTCTGAGGTGACACTTTCGGGAAGACCACGTACCCGTAGGTTATGGCGTCTTCCTCGGTTATCTAATTCTTCCACATGTCGCTGTAAATCGCGGAGTTGCATGGTATGTTTATCAGTCGTGTGGCGAACCGTCGTTATCTCCGTCTGTTGTACAGCCGCCTCTTCTACCTCACGAACTCTCCCCGCAATGACCTGTAATTCATGGCGCAGATCAGTGATGGCTGCAGATAACGTATCTTTATCTGCCGCCACTGTTCTGAGGTCATTAAGACTCTGTTGTTGATGATCCGGTGAGGTGATTGCCATTTGAGGAGGAGGTGTTGTAGTCGGAGATAAGACGATGTCGTCATGTCCCTGAGAGGATGCTGAGGAGAGCGCCGCCATATTAGCTCTGTGAGTCCGGAACATACCCGGAATAGTTGCATTGACGTGACCTCCCGGTTCTCTCGGAGAACGAGATCTGGATCCAGAGGTACCACGGGATGAAGTTCCCATGTCAATGTACGAACGAACAACTGTAGTCCCCCAATAAAAGTTGAAATAGGCTGATGTCTGATGGAGCAGAGGAATTAAGCAGCCATCTTCTCCTCAGGCAAGCCACGCCCCCCATAGACTCTAACTTTTGCCCAAACCAATCAATGTACGCTTAATGGGATTTTTTTTACCAATAATATGTAGCAGAGTACATATGGGCCTAAACTGTGTGTGTGTGTGTGTGTGTGTGTGTGTTACTGGGCTGTGCTATTTGGCATATTTACTCAAGTTTAAGTTTAGAATAGCTGATGGGGCGGCAACTGTAAGACCTTGGCTATCCTCTTACTGTGATGTCAAAGTATTTAATGGAAAAATCCAAATGCATAAATCTGCCCACACATTAAATTTTTTCATCTAGGGTCAAAATGTAAAATTATATTCCACATTCTATTTCAGTAAATGTATAGCCTACTCCTTTTTAGGGCTCTTTCATACTGGTGGACTCCATCCTGCTCAGTTCGGAATCTGTCCACTTTTCACTGCTGAGCAGGCGGATGACATGGCTGTGTCCCTTCCACTTGTGCAGAATGGACACAGCTTGCTCTCCTCTATGGATGGTCAGATGTAATCAGACCTCCTGTCTGATTACATCAGACTGACATCCAATCCCCCCTCTGTTGGTGGATAGGATCGGATATAGGCGGATGTAAACCAGGGGTCTCAAACTGGTGCCCTCCAGCTGTTGGGGAACTACAAGTCCCATCATGCCTCTGCCTGAGGAAGTCATGCTTGTAACTGTCAGCCTTGCAATGCCTCATGGGACTTGTAGTATCGCAACATCTGGAGGGCTGCCAGTTTGAGACCTCTGATGTAAACGGACACATGTCAGTTTTACATCTGCTGCTCCATAGAGGGCAAGGGGTGTGGTGGTTTTTAAAAAAAAAATGTATTTCTTTTATTTCCTCCAGGTGGACCCGATCAGTCCGCCTGTGTGAAAGGGGCCTTAACCTAAATGATCTTGTAAATGTATTGTGAAGAATCCCACACATTTTCTTCCTAGAATTCTGTGACTCATCACTGTCTTGTCAGGAGGCATTGCTGTGTCAAAATTTAGAGCCTTCAGAGAATGACTCAGGAGCTGAGGAGGAGTTTCAGGGGCTGGAGTCAGTACAGGAATCGCTGATTGCAGGCAGCAAGGATAAACCCCTCTTTACTCTTTCGTCCATGGACCGACAGCTTATCTATTGACAAAGTGGGTATTATCGGTTAATTAGGAGTGACTAGGCAAAAAACTTGTAAAAAGTGTTGCATCACACCTACAGTACCCCCCAGGGGGCGGACCCTCTGGGTATATCCCCTCAGTCTGCATCTCGCAGATCAGTTTTTTCTGTCTAGCAAGGAGTAGGACATGGCTCCCTTTGGACCCATTGGTCCGGGGATAGAGAATAAATATATATGTACGTGTGCGTATGTATATATATATGTGTGTGTGTGTGTGTGTGTATATATATGTATATATATATATGTATGTGTGTGTGTATATGTATGTGTGTGTGTGTGTGTATATATGTATGTATGTATGTATATATATATATATATATATATATATATATATATATATATATATATATATATATATATATAAAAATTTTCTCTATCTCTATTTTTTTTTCTTTGTTTCCTGCGATCTTCGACTGGGTGACAGGCTGGATCCTCGATCCTTGTCTCCCCAGTTTCGGCCATCCAGCGTGTGCCGACCCTAGCTACGTGCTGGGTTTTCCACAACATGCCTGTCGCTCCATGGGTGGCCGGCGAGCCTACGCTCCCGGGCCTGCATCGGGCCGTTCAGCTTCGGCTGACCTTATGGCCGAATCGCAGCAGCCTGGCCGGTGAGCGTCGCACTCCAGGGCATACATATGATCGTTCCCTTGTGTCCAATCACAGCATGCCTGGCCAAAAGTCACCTGTGTGCGGACAATGATTTGTTTGGAATGTCTTCCAGCATGATACATGCAGGATAGGTAAGTAAACTCCCCTGCCTCGGCTGGGTGATTTGGCTGAACATTCCTGGAGAGACCAAGTAAGTGGTTGTTGCCCCTTTCTTCCCTCTCTCCTTGCCCTTCCCTCCTCCCTGGGCTTCTAGCTAAGGGTGCTGGGGGTCACCTAGGGGGTTCCACTGGAGAAGGGCTGGCTGTAACTAACATATAAAAAGATGTAATTTGTGTGTGTGTCTTCCCCCTCCATGCTGTCGGTGGCCATTTTGCGGTGGTCCGTGACGGGTTCAGCCTCTAGTGACTGCCCGGTGGCCATCATGTGGTTTCGGCGCCATTTTCTTGTAGTTCCACACCCTCTGGCCTCTATCGACTGATCGGCGGCAATGTTTGTAATGATCAACGCTGTATGTATATATTGCCGTTCGGCGAACATCTTTTTATGGTCTACGGCTGCTTTGGCCTCTATCTTCGGCTCGGCGGCCATTTTCTTAGAGCCCACATTATCTTCTATACAGACGTTTGGCGGCCATTTTGCGAGAGTCTCCGGCCTATAGGGTGCATTACACTGGCGTGAGAAATTCACAGAGGAAGCACTGATAAAAGAAGCAGACTGACACAGCAGCGGTGGGACAGTATCACAGGCGCAGCACAGCAGCATAGGGGTACAGATCCAAGGGTGGCGAGTCCTCTGGGTGACCCAGCATCTCTGCACCACAGGATATTGATATCTTGCCTGGAGCCCTGTGGGTGTCGGCGCGTGGTCAGCATGGCATCTGAGCCAGATGTCTTCTCCCCTGAAACACCAGATTTAGCAGCTGGTGCCTCTTAGGTGTCTTATGAACGCTATGACGGCAATCCTAGAGGCGTTTACTACCCCCTGTATTCCGTGTGCTGCTTCCACCCTGGCAACAAAGGCCCCTGTCCCCTGCAAGCTTCTGGGGATAATTCTGATGCAGAACCAGGTCCAGCTACGGCTCAGGGCCCAGATTCTGACGCATCAGAGACTGCAGACCGTGACCGGACAGTGAGGATGACTCCAGGTCCAGGTCAGTACGCGAGACGGCTTGGTATCTGACCTTATTACTGCAGTGCGGGATACGCTAAAGTTGGAAAATACTGCAGAAGCAGCAGAGACTCCGGTCCACTTGGGTTTCATAGACCTGCCCGCACTGCTAAGGTGTTCCCTTGTGTATCTTATTTTGATAAACTCTTATACAAGGAATGGGAGAACCCACTGAGTGTCTTTACAGCCCCAAAGAGGTTTGCGGTACGGTACCCCTTTTGAGGAGAGTTTTTTGAAGAAATGGACCTCTCCCCCCTATAGTGGACCCTCCGGTGTCCAGACTTAATAGAGCCACCACAATTCCAGTAGAAGGGGCTCCTGTTTTCAAGGACCCTGTGGATAAGAAGGCTGAAGCACTCGCTCGCTACCTATACTCAGTGGTAGGCTCGGCAGTACGCCCGGCATTGGCGGGAACCCTAGTGTCTTAGACACTTACTGAATGGGCAAGATTGCTACTCCAGGGGTTAAGGAGCGAGATGCTCCTCCTGATGAGATAACATTGGCCTGACCAGTTGGTCCAGGGCCTTAGGTTTGTCTGCGAGTCAGACATGGATACTATTCCCCTGCTGTCAAAACCTCCAAGAAATCCCTGTTGGATCTGCCTTTTAAGGGCGACAGACTTTTTGGGGCCTCTCTGGATGACATCATCAAGGATGCCACAGGAGGTAAAAGCACTTTGCTTCCTCAAACTAGCAAGGGTAGGGGCCACGCCAAGGGCAAGGGTCCTCCTTTACTGCACACAAGCGTTTTTTTTCGTCCCCCCTAGGGCGACAGGGAAAAGACACCAGCCCGACAAGGCGCCTGCCCAAGGACAAAAGCGTCCTTGGTCCCGCAAACCCCCCAACAAGCCTGCGGACAAATCTGCGCCCGCATGAAGGTCCGCCCCCACCCAGCTCTCGGGTCGGGGGACGTCTTCGCAAATTCGCGACTCAGTGGACAGCTCTAGTCTCCGACAGGTGGGTTTGCGATGTAATCTCCTCAGGCTACAAGATTGAATTTCTCTCTTGTCCACCGGACAGATTCATCACCTCCAATCTCCAGCTACTACCGACCCGTCGGGAGGCCCTGTATGGGGCGGTCCAGGGTATACTGGAACGCGGAGTAGTTGTTCCAGAACGGGGTTGAGGTTTTTACTCAAATCTGTTCATTGTGCCGAAGAATAGGGTTCGTCCAATCTTGGATCTCAGAGCCCTCAATTGCTTTATGAAGGTACAAAGATTTTGGCTGGAGTTGGTTCGATCTGTAGGCACGGCTCTCCATCCAGGGGACTTTCTGGCCTCCTTTGGACTTCAAGGACGCATACCTGCATGTCCCCATATACTCCAGATACCAGAGTTTTCTGTGATTTGCTATCGGGAAGAACCGCTACCAGTTTGTGGCCCTCCCGTTTGGCCTCGCCTCAGCACCCAGGACGTTCACCAAGGTGCTCGCTCCGATTCTGGCACTTCTAAGACAGCGGGGTATCGCTATCGTGGGCTACTTGGACGACCCTTCTACTGAAGGCCCCTTCAAGCTCAGAATTAGAGGTAAGCGTGTCCATTACCTGTCAGACTCTTTGAGACTGGATACTAAACACGCAAAAGTCAGTATTGGTGCCCACTCAACTCCTAGTGTACCTGGGGTTGATTCTGGATTCCTCAGAGGCAAAGGTATTCCTCCCTGTGGAGAAGTTGCAGACCCTCCAGGCTGCAGTACGGCAGCTGACTTCCAGCTATTGGTCGTCACTCCGTTTTTGCATGCGAGTGTTAGGCCTCATGGTAGCCTCCTTCGAGGCGGTCCCATATGCTCAATTCCACACAAGTGTTACAGAAGGAAGTTCTGTCCAGATGGAAAAGATGTCCATGTTGGAAAATTCTTCCCCTGTGATCAATCAAACTTCAAGTGTTCAAGAAGTAAGGCAATTTATTTCAAATGTACCGGTACAAATGGGTGAGTCTTACATGCTAAGAGAAAAAGCAGAAGTCGCAATTGACACGAGGTGTGTGACCTTTTTATAGAGTCAACAGGACGCATATTATTGGCTAAAGTTCACTGGTGGCTCATGACGCACAACGGCTTTATTGCCAATCAGTGTCTTTTTACAATTCGTAGCAAAGCTAATGAATTTAGGAAGTAAGTTGAAACAATTGCACAATACAGGTTAGAAGCAACGTGTCTTTAGAAGCCATTTTAGAAATCGGAATCTATTTTAAATTCCTACAAATAGTCACACAATAGACATAAACTTTTCCAACAGTCCATCTCTGGATTATCAAATCCGAGTGAGCCACCTAGTCAAGAGATCCCTGGTATGGTGGCTGACAGCACCGGCTCTAATGGCCGGGAAGTCGGTTCTTCCGGTTTACTGGATAGTGATCACGACAGACGCCAGCCTTACAGGTTGGGGGGGGGGGGGGAGTCTGGGGTGTTCAGTCGGCGCAAGGTCGCTGGACCCCAGAGGAAGCCCTCCTGCCGATCAATGTCCTTGAAATCTGGGCGATCAGGCTGTGCCTCTTCAAATGGTCTCGGAGGCTGCAAGGGCATCCAGTCAGAACGCCACAACAGTGGCATATGTCAATCATCAAGGAGGAACAAGAAGCTCAGCTGCAGCATCGGAGGTCGCTCCCATCCTGAAGTGGGCAGAGAGGAGTGTACCGGCACTGTCGGCCGTGTACATTCTGGGTGTGGAAAACTGGCATTTGGACTACCTGAGCCGCCAGATGCTGGACCAGGGAGAATGGTCCTTACACCCGGAGGTGTTCCAACTCCTCTGCCAAAGATGGGGCACACCAGACTAAGGCTGTAACTAACGGTTATTTTCATAATCGATTAGTTGGCCGATTATTGTTTCGATTAATTGGTTAATAACCGTAAAAAAAAAAGGTAATTTTGCTGCGATTTGTGTTTTTTTTCATTTTTTTTGGCCAATTTGTTGTTGGGCAGACTAAAAAAACACAAATTTTGCTGCAAAAACACATTATTACATGCTTTTCTGCCGCTTCTCTATTGAAGTATATTGAACCAAAAAACTAAATAGCACCGTTTTGCGTTTAAAAGTCCTTGCCCTTTCCAAATACGCAGCAGCTGAAAAAATCATGGCTGTGAACGTGTCCCATAGGAAACCATGTAAATGACCTGTAGTGTGTTTCTGCAAAAAGCACCAAAAAAACAGGTGTGACCCAGGCCTGAGATGTTCAGTAACATAATGGTGTTAAAAAAAAAAAAAAAAAAAAAATACAAAAAGGGCAAATAATCGCTGTAAGGGGTTCATTTTTTACTGTGGGACAGTGAAAGTAATATTTACAGTAGCGATTTGCTCTTTTTGTAATGTAAAGGGCTCATTTTAGTTTTTTTAACCCCATTATGTTACTGGCCGATTAATCGATTATGAAATTAATCGATTACTATTTTCATAATCGATTAGTTGTCGATTAGTTGTTTCGGCCCTTCACCAGACGTAGATCTTCTGGCTTCCCGACTCAATCGGAAGGTATTGAGGTTTGTGGCCCGGTCAAGAGACCCATGGGCAGACGCAACGGATGCGTTGGTGGCATCGTGGGGTCAGTATCGGCTTATCTATGCCTTCCCTCCCTTAAGGCTTCTGCTTCGCAGAGTGGAGGCAGAGGGAATTCCAATGATCCTAATCGCTCCAGATTGGCCTCAGCGTCCTTGGTACGCCGTTCTAGTACGTCTGGTAGCAGACGTCCCCTGGCGCCTACCACTACGGAAGGACCTGCTATCGCAAGGTCCCATACTCCATCCTGCTTTACGGTCACTGGCTTTAACGGCATGGCTGTTGAGAGCCAGGTACTGAGAGACCGGGGCCTGTCAGATTCAGTAATCTCTACTATGAGAAGTGCTCGGAAACCGTCCTCTAGGAAGGTTTATCATCGCACTTGGAAGGCCTACATCTCCATGTGTGAGGAAATGAAATGGCATCCGCGTACTTATTTGGTTTCCAGAATCCTGCTGTTTTTACAGCATGGGATGGACCAAAGGCTTGCCCTAAGTACAATTAAGGGACATATATTTGCCCTGGCTGTCTTTTTTCAGCGACCCCTGGCGACTCACTCTCTCATGAGTACATTTGTGCAGGGGGTTCGACATGTGGCCCCTCCGGTCCGTCCCCCACTACCTCCGTGGGACTTGAACCTGGTCCTCTCGGTGCTTCAGAAGGCAGCCCGTTTGAGAATATTAGATATTCCCCTGTTGACACTTTCTCAGAAGGTGGTCCTTTTTGGTGGCTGTTAAGTCAGACGAGTCTCTGAGCTGGCAGCCTTGTCCCGCAAGGCTCCCTATTTGATTTTCCACAAGGATAAGGTGGTGCTGCGGACGCAGCCATTTTTCTTCCGAAAGTCGTTTCGGCTTTTCATCTCAATGAAGACATTGTACTTCAATCCTTTTGTCCTCATCCGCCGAATCCTAAGGAGTCGGTGTTGCATTCCTTGGACGTTGTCAGAGCTTTGAGAGTATACCTATCTGCTACTTCCCTGCTCCGTAAGTCAGACTCACTGTTTGTTTCGGTGGCTGGTCCCAACAAGGACCAAGCAGTCTCGTCGGCCACCATCTCTAGGTGGATTCGACAGATAGTAATCCAGGCTTACGCCTTAAAGGGTCAAGCGCCCCCCTTCCCGGTCACGGCGCATTCGACCAGGGCAATAGGTGCCTCTTGGGCTTTCCGACATCAAGCGTCTGTTTCCCAATTATGTAAAGCGGCGACTTGGTCGTCAGCTCACACTTTCACAAAATTCTACAAGGTTGTTGTAGGTGCATCTTCGGATGCCTCTTTCGGCAGCAAAGTTTTTTGCAGACGGCTGTTTAGAGTTGCAACTCCTCCGTTGGAGTGCTGTTTTGTGTTTGGGGTGAAGTTTATTTTTATGCTGTTACCACCCCTTGTTTGTTCTGACACTGCTTTGGGACGTCCCACTTTGTCAATAGAGAAGCTGTGTCAGTCCATGGACGAAAGAGTAAATAGGATTTTTTACTCACCGTAAAATCCATGGACCGACACAGCACCCACCCCTCTTAAGTTTGTACTGCTTTTTGACGAACTGATCTGCGGGATGCAGACTGAGGGGATATACCCAGAGGGTCCGCCTCCTGGGCGGTACTGTAGAAGGTGTGATGCAACACTTTTTTTTTTACAAGTTTTCTGCCTAGTCACTCCTAATTAACGGATAATACCCACTTTGTCAATAGAGAAGCTGTGTCGGTCCATGGACTCAGAAAAGGATTTTACGGTGAGTAAAAAATCCTATTTTTTTTTTTGACTGGTTCTTTTAAGTCATTTTTATGAAAAAATTGGGGTTTCGTTGTGTATAATAGGTTTGACAAATTGTGTTATTTTCTCTGTGGTATGCTGTGTAAGGATGTGTATTATATAGTTAATAGGATGACTATTTGCTTCTTCTTTAGCTGGAGATGCTGATGACCCACCCAGAATAACTCCTAATCCAGTAATAAATGGGAATGTTGCTATGGCAGATGGCCACAATAATACAGAAGAGGATATGGAAGATGGTAAGTTTTGAAAAAGGTGTGCAGTAATCGCACATTACATATTTGCTTTTAGAAAATAAGCACTACAGTGCCTTGAAAAAGTAGTCATACCCCTTGACATTTGCAATATTTTGTCATGTTGCTACCAAAAACGTAAATGTATTTTATTGGGATTTTATGTGATAGACAAACACAAAGTGGCACATAATTGTAAAGTGGAAGGAAAATGATGGTTCAATTTTTTTTTTTTTTTTTTACAAAATGTCTGAAAAGTGTGTGGCGTGCATTTGTTTTTAGCCCCTCCGAGTCAATACTTTGTAGAACCATCATTCACAGCTGCAAGTCTTCTTTTTTTTAGGTAAGTCTCTACCAGCTTTGCACATCTAGAGTGAAATTTTTGCCCATTCGTCTTTGCAAAATGGCTAAAGCTCTTTCGGAATCTCAATTACAATGGCTGAAAGTCCAGACCAAATCCAACACATGAATATGCTTTGATATAAAACATTCCATTGTAGCTCTGGCTGTATGTTTAGGATTGTTGTCCTGGTGCAAGGTGAACCTCCGCCCCAGTCAAGTTTTTTGCAGACTTGCACAATTTCTTCTAAAATTGCCCTGTGTTTGGCTCCTTCCATATTTCAATCAACTCTGACCAGCTTCCCTATTCCTGCTGAAGAAAAGCATCCACACAACATGATCCTGCCACCACCATGATTCACGAGATGGTGTGTTCAGGATGATGTGTTTGAACTAGATGGACTTGTGTCTTTTATTTCAATCTGACTAACTATGTAACTATATGCAGTGTTTTCCGCCACACATAGAGTTTTGCTTTTAGGCTAAAAAGTTGAATTTTGGTCTCGTCTGACCAAAGCACCTTCTTTCACATGTTTGCTGTGTCCCCCACATGGCTTCTGACAAACTGCAAACAGGGCTTCTTATGGCTTTCTTCTTGCCACTCTTCCATAAAGGCCAGATTTGTGGAGTGCATGACTAATAGTTGTTCTGTGGACAGATTCTCCCACCTGAGCTGTGGGTCTCTTCAGCAACCTCCAGTATTACCAAATGCCTCTTGGCTACTTCTTTGGTTAATGCTCTTCTTGCCCGACCTGTCAGTTTTGGTGGATGGCCATGTCTTAGGTTTGTCATACACTTTCCATTTTCGGATGATGGATTGAACATTGCTCCGTGAGCTATTCAAAGCTTGGGATAATTTTTTTTTATAACCTAACCCTGCTTTAACCACTTAAGGACCGCCTAACACCTATATACGTTGGCAGAATGGCACGGCTGGGCATAAGCACGTAAAGTTACGTCCCCTTTAAATGCCCAGCCGTGATGTGCGCGCGACCTGGTCGTGAGCTCCGTGACCTCGATCGCCGCCGGTGTCCCGGGATCGGGTCACAGCTGAACGGGGAGAGCTAAGTGTAAGCAAACCTTTCCCAGTTCTTCCTAGCGAGAGTCACTGATCGTCTGTTCCCTGTCATAGGGAACGACGATCAGTGACGTCACACGCCAAGCCACGCCCCGACACAGAATCACTCAGGTCACGGTTAACCTCTTCAGTGCCCTCTACAGGTTAACCCCTTCACCGCCAGTGTCATTTTCATAGTAATCGGTGCATTTTATAGCACTGATTGCTGTAAAAAGGACTGGTCCCAAAATGGTGTTAAGTGTCCGATGTGTCTGCCATAATGTTGCAGTCACGATAAAAATTGCTGATCGCCGCCATAACTAGTAATAAAAAAAAAATGCCATAAAACAGTCCTTTAACTTTTGCGCAAACCAATCGCTGCTTGCGAATTTTTTATTTTTTTTCCCCAAAAAATATGTAGAAGAATACGTATCGGCCTAAACTGAGGAAAAAAGTTTTTAATTTTTGGGGATATTTATTATAGCATAAAGTAATTTTTTTTTTTTTTTTTTTTTTTCCAAAATTGTCCTATTTTTGTTTATAGCGCAAAAAATAAAAACCGCAGAGGTGATCAAATGCCACCAAAAGAAAGCTCTATTTGTGGGGGAAAAAAGGACGTCAATTTTGTTTGGGAGCCACGTCGCATGACCGCAATTGTCAAAGCGACGTAGTGCCGAATCGCAAAAAGGGGCCTGGTCCTTTTAGCAACAAAATGCTCCGGGGCTTAAGTGGTTAAACTTCACAACTTTTTCTGTGACCTGTCTGGGTGTGTTCCTTGGTCTTCATGATGCTGTTTGTTCACTAAGGTTCTCTAACGGACCTCTGAGGGCTTCACAGAACAGCTGTATTTGCAGGTTTAACTCAAATGTAAGTATCGTGCAAAAGTTCATTTATTTCACTAATGCAACTTAAAAGGTGAAACTAATAGAGACTCGAGGGGGGGCGGGGGGGGGGGGAGACGCGACCGGACTCTAAGGTGAGAGGTCGTAGCTGCCGTCCTCCGTGCCTCGCTCACATGGTACGTGCCGGCTGAGAGAAGCGCGCCGGGAGAAGGAGAGTAGAGATGGGAGAGGAACGATCAGCTGGCTCAACGAGGATCACTGAGGCCTCGAAAGGCACCCAGCGTATAACCTGCCGAATAAGATGGATGCACTGAGCCATCCCTGCTCCAGTCGCTGACCCCTGACACATCAGCTGACCGGCCGGCTGATGTATGAGACATGCTGGCACATATCCTGTTGATCCTGTCTGCACGAGGAGAAACCCGGAAAACACAGTAAGATACATTTACCCTGCACCTTTGTTTATACAATGTGAGACTGGGTGAGACGCTGCTAAGGAGACACCTGGAAACACAGTAAGATACACTTACCCTGCACCTCTGTACACTGTGAGACTGGGGGAGACGCTGGGATTAACATTATCTTTGAATCTGCTGGAGACTGTGCTGTAGGAACTCGAGGTGAGCTGAGCTGTGCTGAGTAACGGCTTAGTTTGTGTGCTGGGGAGAGCGGACTTTGGTGGAACCCCAAAGGGGACTATCTGGCCGTCAGAGCCCAGTGAGGACTAGTCCGAGGATTAGAACCGGTAGCAGGAGTAGCTGAGGGGGGAAATCAATATCGAATCCCCCATAAAAATTTACACCCATTGGGGAGAATGCTGGGCACATTATCAGTAATGACTAGGAATACGTCTAAGGAGGGGTCTAGTTCGGGAGCACAGTCAAAAGACTCGGTTAACAGACACAGGCGACACGGGACTAAAGCAAGCCAGGCCGCGGTGGCAGCCAAACTGGAAAAGTACGCACATGCCCGTCACATACAGCCGGCCTTCCACCCATAAAAGGGCAAGGGACCCAACAAGTGAACCCTCAGCGAAAGAGTCAGGGCCAGACATCGGCCACCAGCAATGCCGGGGAAGGTGGCGGGTGACCAGGGGCCCAAGGAAAAAGTACAGGAAAAACCAGCAGGGACAACGATAGGACCAACGCCGGAGGGCGAGCCCTCCATGAGAGATTTTTTTTTTTTCTGCTATTAATTGCAAATCCTCTGTCAGAAATTTTTGACCAGCTGAGGGGGATAAAAGAGGACATGTCAGTGTTAAAACATGAGGTCCAGGGAATTGGCGTACGGACTCTTGCTCTGGAGGAGAGGTTGAGTCAGGTTGAAGATGTTAACCCTATGATAAATGAGATGAAAGTAATCAGAGGACAGTTGAATATGTGCATCAAGAAAATCGATAATGTGGAGAACAGATTACGAAGGAAAAATATAAGGGTACTTGGTCTCCCTGAGAAAAGTAAAGGTAGTCGCCCCACTGAATTCATGGAAGATTGGCTTACAGGAGTGTTTGGAAGAGACTGTTTATCAAAAATTCAATAGAGCGGGGTCATAGAGTCCCTTCTAGGATTCCAGTTGCGGGGGGGTCAGCCGAGGCCGATTCTTATTAATCTTCTACACTTTATGGATAAAATTACTATTCTCCAAAAGGCAAGAGAGATTAAGGAAATACAATTCAAGGGCGCAAGAATTTCAATCTATCCAGATTTTCCCCCCCGAGCTACAGAGGCAAAGAGCTAAATTTTTTGAGTGCATACACAGATTGCAGCAAAAGGGAATCAAATATGCAATTTTTTTACCAGGCACGTTTGCGGATAACGGTAAATGGGGAAAACATGTTCTTCAACACGCCCGCTGAACTGATATCATGGATGAATATAAAAGGGGAGACCCAGCAGGGAGGAAATGAATAGCAAACATCAACACCAGCCAGAGACACCTTTTTGGTTCCCCTTCTACCCTCCCCCCCCTTGTTTTTTAGAAAAGGAATCTTTTTGTTTTTTCTTTCTGACATGGGAGAGGGGGGCGGGGGGTGAGAAAGAAATATGAGTGTATTTGTTGATAAAAATAACACGAGTGAGGGGGATAGGAATGCATGTAAATGTATAGGGATGAAACGGATAAGTTGGGGAAACACATTGACGTATAAATTGGCACCTAGCACCTCCAGTGGGAAAATACGGTCACTTTAGAAGCCCTCAACAAGGGCCCAAAAGAGGTTAGGGGGAGGAGGGGGGGGGGGGAAGTGTGTGAGTGGGACACAGGAATGGGTGAATTCACAAAAATATGATTTCTTAAAGAAAAACTCAAAGATCAAGAGGAAAATACCTTTTGAGGCACAGTATCACAAAATGGGAGGTACATTGATGGAGAGGGACGATGATAGTTAATGGGCAGGAAAATAGGGGCCCCCTAAATCAGTTTGAAAACTTAAGGTATGCTCTTGGAATTTGCAGGGAGTAAAAGATCCAGCTAAAAGACGGACAATCTTTTCAATGGCGGAAATAGGTAATATAGGGATACTGTGTTTGCAGGAAACACACCTGGAGAAGGAAACAATTAATACACTAAAACACCGGAAATATCAAGTACAAGATCATTCTACCCACACCTCGTATTCAAGGGGTGTGAGTGTATTGATCAGGTCTGGAACGGTGTTTTCCTGCGGGCAGAGTAAGGTGGATGAAAAAGGGCGGTATGTATTCCTTTTCTGTCAGATAGAAATGAGAAAATATGTGTTGGCTAGTGTGTATATCCCCCCCACCGTTTATTACGGAAATTTTGAGGGAGCTAATGGAGTTTACCATGGACAAGGAGGGGGTACCTGTTATAGTAGCGGGAGATTTTAATATGATTATGAATAAAAAGGTGGACAGGTTCCCGGCCGGGGCCTCCCCTGGTGGCACGTCTGGCAGCCCCCTCCTCCAATTCTGTGGAGAGACGGGGCTGGTAGACGTGTGGAGGGGGAGACATCCGGAGGAAAGGCAGTTTTTTTGCCATTCGAAGACACGTGCGACTTTTGTCCAGGATAGATCTGGTACTCTGTAATGAGGATGCTGTGGGGGAGGTGGAATATGAACTGAGAAATATCTCGGATCATTCATCAGTGACGTTCAAAATAAATACAAGTAGAAATTTTAGTAAGGGGGATTGGAAAGTAAATCCATTTTGGTTGGAAGTAATTAAAGACGTGGGGGGAATTTGTGCCAGTTTGAAAGAATTTATAGCTTTTAATGAAGGATCAGCCCTGAGAGGAATTATTTGGGATACTTTTGAAGGCCTTCCTGCGGGGAGCCCTGATACAAAAAAATTTCAGCTGTTAAAAAACAAACGCAAGCCACGGAGGTTATAGCAAGGGAAAATGTAAGGAGCTGAAGCAAGATATGTGGAAAACCCAACTACAGAGAAGCATAAAGAATGGCTAGAAAGTCAGGAAGAATATAAAGAATTGGTACTAAAAAAAGAAAACAAAATGCTATGTCAAAAACAGTGTTTTTTTTGGGGGAAGGAGAGAGTGTGGGAAGAATGTTGTCTCAAATAGTTGGGGCCAACACGCCCTCTTCTGCTATTTTGGCTATATGTGATGAGGAAGGGGAGATCAGGAGAGGTACCGTGGAAATAATGGAGATCTTCAAAGATTACCAAAAATTGTATAGCAGAGCACCGTCGAAAGATGTAGAGATGGGAATTTTTTTTGAAGGTCTGCAGATCCCTACGCTGTCAAAGGAAGATATGGAGGGATTGGAGGCACCACTTGTGCTGGAGGAACTACAAAAGGCAACAACAGACATGGCAAACCTAAAGGCCCCAGGACCGGACTGTTTGCCAATAGAAATATATATATATATAAAACATACAGCGAGGTGCTGCTTCCAAAACTTCTGGAGATATTTAACTGGGCAGCCGAAAAGGTAAGTTGCCACCATCTGAGGGAGGCGACTATCATCGTACTCCTGAAGGAGGGGAAAAATCAAGCCGATACAGCATCATATAGGCCGATATCCCTTCTGTGCTCAGACGTGAAGATACTTGCTAAAGTATTGGCAACACGACTGAACAGAATAGTAGCAAAATTGGTGCACCCGGACCAGACGGGATTTATTCCAGACAGGTCCACAAGTATTAATATAAGAACATACCTAAATATTCAGATGCCAATAGAAAAAGGAGGGACAAGGGCTATTTTGTCTTTAGACGCAACCAAGGCGTTTGAGAGCCTTTAGTGCCATTACTTGTGGAGAGTGCTGAAGGGGTTTCAGTTTGGCCCGAGGTTCACCAAATGGATCAAAATATTGTACGAGGGACCAAAGGCCAAAGTTAGAATAAATGGGGAGTGTTCAGATTGGTTCCAGTTGGCGAGGGGGACAAGACAGGGGTGCCCACTATCACCCCTGCTTTTCGCCCTTGCAATGGAACCCCTGGCCATCTCAATAAGGGCATTCAGGGAAGTACAGGGATTTAAGAGGTTGGGGGAAGAAAAGGTTGCTATGTATGCCGACGACTTACTGCTTTTTTTTAGGGGACACGCAGTCTTCATTGGATGCAGCAATGGGGACAATTGGGGACTTTGGAAAGTTCTCCGGATTAAGGATCAACTGGGATAAATCTGCACTTTTGCCAATCGACCCATTACTACAGCAGATAACCCAAGTAAAAGTTGTAAGTCAGATGAGGTATTTGGGAATAAACGTAACAAGAGACCCAGGTCAATATATAGCTGGAAACTTAGTACCATTAATGACAAAATTGAAACAAAAGTGCTGAGTTTGGAACAAGCTTTCCACTCTCGGTGGGCGGACGATGCAGTCTAGTTAAAATGGTGTGGATGCCACAGATCCTATGTCTTACACAATTCCCCAGTATGGATCCCAAAGTACTGGTTTAAGAAATTGGATAGTGTGTTCAGGGAGTTGATGTGGAAAAATGGAGCGACAAGAATCGGCCTCCGAACCCTACAACAACCTAGAGAGAAGGGGGGTCTGGCACTTCCAAACTCAAGATACTATTTTTTAGCTGCACAAATGCAACATATGCGAGGAAGTAATCTAGCGGCGGGTAGAGAAGTCGGGAAGAGCTTGATATTGAATGACACCAGTCACGACCCAGTAGTAGAGGCTGATTCTTTTTGCTCTAGGGGCCCCACAGTGCAATTGATGGTGAAGTGTTGGGAGACCGTCAAGGAGATACTGGGGTATAAGGGATTCTCTGAATTCTCCCCTATATGGGATCATAGCAACTTGCAAGAGCTTAAAAATATGGGGAAATTTGAGGAATGGGACAGGTATGGTGAACATCTCTTGACACAGCTTTTTAAGAGGGGGAAGAATAAAGTTGTTTCAGGAGATTAGGGAGGAATACGGAGTCCCAAATAAATCCTTTTACAGGTATCTGCAAGTAAGGCATGCTTTGAATGCACAATTCGGTCAGGAGTCACCAGAATGGAATGAAATACCCCATCTTCGCAGATTAGTAAATGCAGATACATCGAGCGGATTGATTTCGGACATGTATAGGTGTATAAGTGAGGCGGACCAGGAAAAGGATCTGATAGTAAGAACAAAAATAAATGGGAGAGAGATGTGGGCCTAAGAACAGTGGAAGAGGATATTAGAAGCAGGTCCCAGAGTATCACTCTCCCCCTCTCAAATGGTATCTCACCTGTACTTAATACACAGAGCATATTACACACCCCAAAGAATGTTTAAGTTTGGCAGGAGACCGGATGCGAAGTGTCAGATGTGGAAAGGATGAGGGAGACCTGATACATATGGTCTGGAGGTGCCCCAAACTGTATTGGTATTGGAAAGAGATTATAGACAGGATACATTTTGTTTTTGAGACCACTTTACAGCCAGAGGCCAGGTTATGTGTGTTGGGCCTTCTGGAGGAAAGTGGAATCCCAGGGGACACACAAACGGCAATAAGGTGCTTGTTCCAGGGTAGGAAATTGATTGCACAAAAGTGGCAAGCGAAGGACCCCCCCAACAGGGACAGAATGGAGGAAGGTAATAACACTGTTAGGAAAGAAGATTTTATATATAACAAGAGGAAATGGAAAGAAATTTAAAGCTATATATGGAAAAAATGGGTAGGAGTGGAGACATGGTAGGGGGTGGGGGGGGGGATGAGAGAGGGAGTGGAATGTATAGGAGGGGGAGAGGGGGGAAGTGGAGGGGTGAATGGGGGAAGGGGGTGGGGTAGGAAAAGGGTGAAATAGTAGGGTTTGTCTGTGGTAATGTTAGTTGTTAGTAAGTATGTATGTATATATTGCTGTATATGAAAGATAATTGTATGCATAAGAATGTTTATAAAATACAAATAAAGAATATTTGATTAAAAAAATATGAGATAGACTCGTTACATGCAAAGCAAGATAGTTCAAGCCGTGATTTGTCATAATTGTGGTGATTATGGCTTATAGCTTGAGAAAACCCCAAATCCACAATCTAAGAAAATTAGAATACTGTGAAAAGGTGCAATATTCTAGGCTCAAAGTGTCCCACTCTGCAGGTGTTATGGCTTAATTAGCCGATTAAAGGGTTCCTGAGCCTTTAAATGGTCTCTCAGTATGGTTCAGCAGGAATCACAATCGTGGGAATGACAGCTGACCCGACAGTTGTGCAGAAAACCATCATTGACACCCTCCTTAAGGAGGGAAAGCTTCAAAAGGTAATTGCAAAAGAAGTTGGATGTTCCCAAAGTGTGGAAGGAAAACGCACAAGCAGCAGGAATGACCGCAGCCTGGAGAGGATTGTCAGGAAAAGGCTAATGATGCACGGAAATTTCGGCTGCTGAAACATTTTGCCGAAAAAGAATTCTTGCAGATAATTGAGCTAAAAAAAGGGGCGGGGCTGTGCAGTGCCCCGTCCCTGGTGCCGCCCATTACAAGGGTGTCTTTCTGGCTGATGCGCGCCGCAGTCCTCTCCTCCCCCTCCCTCCTCGTGGCCATTTCCGTGTGTCACGGAGCTTAACTACACAGGCCGCAGTAACTATGTCCCGCCTCCTGTGACAGACGGCACACTGATCCAATGGTGGGACATTGAATCAGTGTGACGTGTCACAGGAGGCGGGACATTACTGCGGCCTGTGTAGTTGAGCTCCGTGACACACAGAGATCGCCGCGAGGAGGGAGGGCACTGGCAGGCAGGGCTGCATCCTATGGGCACTGGCAGGCAGGGCTGCATCCTATGGGCACTGGCAGGCAGGGCTGCATCCTATGGGCACTGGCAGGCAGGGCTGCATCCTATGGGCACTGGCAGGCAGGGCTGCATCCTATGGGCACTGGCAGGCAGGGCTGCATCCTATGGGCACTGGCAGGCAGGGCTGCATCCTATGGGCACTGGCAGGCAGGGCTGCATCCTATGGGCACTGGCAGGCAGGGCTGCATCTTATGGGCACTGGCAGGCAGGGCTGCATTGATCTCTTGTACCGTGTCCCCAGTCTCTGACCATCTTGTGTATAAAAATATTTTTTAAAAAGTCTATCGGTTTCGGTTTTTGGGATCTTGCATTTTTCATTTTCGGTATCTGTTTCGGCACCAAAAAACCCATTCGGTGCATCCCTAGAAAAGGCCATGCAAAAGTGTTGGGGACATTCACAAAAAATGGACTAAGGCTGGAGTCAGTGCATCAAGAGCCACCACATACAGACGGATCCTGGACATGGGCTTCAAATGTCGTATTACTCTTGTCAAGCCACTCCTGAACAACAAACATCAGAAGCGTCTTACCTGGGCTAAAGAAAAACAGACCTGGTCTGTTGCTCAGTGGTTCAAAGTCCTCTTTTCTGATGAGAGCAAATTTTGCATCTTATTTGGAAACCAAGGACCCAGAGTATAGAGGAAGAATGGAGGCACACACTGCAAGATGCTTTAAGTCCAGTGTGAAGTTTCCACAGTCTGTGATTTTGGGAGCCATGTCATCTGCCTGTGTTAGTCCACTGTGCTTCATTAAGTCCAAAATCAACGCAGCCGTCTACTAGGAAATTTTGGAGCACTTCATGCTTCCTTCCGCAGACAAGCTCTATGGGGATGCCGACTTCATTTTCCAGCAGGACTTGGCACCTGCCCACACTGCCAAAACCTGGTTCAATGACCATGGGGTTACTGTGCTTGATTGGCCGGCAAACTCTCCTGACCTGAACCCTATAGAGAATCTATGGGGCATTGCCAAGAGAAAGGAGGGACATGATACCGAATAATGAAGAGCTGAAGGCTGCTATTGAAGCAATCCTGGTCTTCCATAACACCTCAGCCGTGCCACAGGCTGATAGCTTCCATGCCACGCTGCATTGAGGCAGTAATTGCTGCAAAAGGGGCCCAAACCAAGTACTGAGTACATATGCATGCTTAAACTTCAAAGGTCCGATATTGTTCTATGTACAATCCTTGTTTTATTGATTGCATATATTCTAATTTTCTGAGATTGTGGATTTGGTTTTTTATGAGCTGTAAGCCATAATCATCACAATTATGACAAATTAGGGCTTGAACGATCTTGCTTTGCATGCAATGAGTCTATCTCATATAATATTTTCACCTTTTAAGTTGCATTAGTGAAATTTAACTTTTGCACGATATTCAAATTTTTCGAGTTTCACCTGTATACTGAGATTAAATTACACAGGTGGAATATTTACCAATTAGGTGACTTCTGAAGCTAACTTCCACTAGATTTTAGTTGGGGGCTGAATACAAATGCCACACTTCAGATATTGATTTGTAAAAAAAAATTAAACAATTTGATCACTTTCCTTCCACTTCAAAATTATGTGCAACTTTGTGTTGGTCTATCACATAAAATCCCCCAAAAATACATTTTGTTTTTGGTTGTAACATGACAAAATGTGGAAAAGTTCAAGGAGTATGAATACTTTTTCAAGGCACTGAATGGCTTCTTATCACTTGTGCAAGTTTCTCTAACCTTTCCACAAATTGCATTTATAAAAGGTGGAAGTGGAGAGGTGAGTGGACAACATCACAATCTAACTCTAACTCTAATTAGAGGAAGCCATGTATTGTATTGATAAAAATACAAGGCGTCTTATAAAAATTACAAGGCGTAGCCTAAATGGCAGACATGCGGTACAGGCAGCTCTTAATATTCAGTCGAAGAGGGGAAGTCTCTGATATAGCTGATTAACACAGCGCAACTTGGTGTTTTGTAAACCCTTACATATACCCAGTGAACTGACTGGCCTCAGGTGATGCACAGAAATGACACAAATCCTCCTACATAAGTTGTAACTGTGTATCAGCAGTTTTCTCTTTTTCTCTACATCTGTTGAAAGAGCTGAATTTATAAGCTTGTCAGAGTTCAGAAAAAAGGGTAGAGGGCTGAAGTCACGCTCTGCGGAACTCAGTGAGAAGCGTTCTGAGACCTGATTTGGAGGGAGATACGCCTTCCTCCATACAGCTCACAGGAACGAAGCTGAAGTGGTCAATCTGCTGGCGGTCCCTCTCCATCACCTTTTTTTCTCTTGGTGTCAGGAAAACTTGGCAGAAGCAACTCATGCTGATGGTAGGGGAATGAGGCAGCAGGCAGAAATTGACACGTGCTCTTAATTGAGACAAGTGCACACTATAGAGGGATATGCTTTGTTCATGTCTGAGGTTAACAACGTTAAAGCGGAGCTCCACCCGCAAATGTTTTATTTTTTAAAAGTCAGCAGCTACTAACACTGTAGCTGCTGACTTTTAATCAGGACACTTACCGTATTTTTCGCTCCATAAGACGCACTTTTTATCCCCCAAAAAACGGGGGGAAATGTGTGTGCGTCTTATGGAGCGAATACTAATCAGGAGAGCTGCTGATAGGGGGATCGTTTCGACGGCAGAACGATGCCCTATGCATCACTCTGCCCCAGCTAGATCCTGTTTCTCTAATGCTTTCAGCTGCTACTGGGAGAGAAACAAAAGGGTATTGTTCTGTATTTAACCCCCACAGGATCGGCATTGATATGTAAATCGCGCGGGCATTGTTATGTTAATGAGGTCGGCCGCCGCGATTCATATGCTAATTACGCCCGCACCTCTGCATGCCGCCCACCTAGAAGGTGTGAACAGCATACAGGTGAATATAGGGGGCATGTAGAGGGGATCAAAGAGGGGGGTTTGAGGTGCAGAGGCTGCAGAGTTGAATGGGAAGGAAGGGTTGGAGTGCAGATGTTAGAAGATGAGGGGTTTGGGGGACAGAGGTTAGCAGATGAGTTAGAGGGGCAGAGTTGTACTGAGAGGGAGATAAGAATGCAGAGATTAGTAGAGAGATGGGGGAGGGGGGTTACTGTAAATACACCATTTACATTACTGGTCAGTGTAAATGTCTAAATATGCAAATACTCCTGTTGTATTGAGGTCATGTAAATGTCCCAGTTAAATTGGGGATCAGTGTAGGGTGCCCCCTTACATTAGTTGTTAGTGTAGAAATATTATTCTGTTATACTTTATTAAATATTTTAGTACACCATTTGGTTCAAGTTTTTTTTTTTTTTTTTATATTTCCCTCCTCTAAAATCTAGGTGCGTCTTATGGTCAGGTGCATCTTATGAAGCGAAAAATACGGTAACTGTCCTACTCTCCTACGCTGATGGCCCCCCCGATGCCAATCCCTCGATCGGTGCAGGTCCCGCGCCGCCATCCACACTAAGGGAAACAGGCAGTGAAGCCTTACGGCTTCACTGCCCGTTTCCTAATGCGCGAGTCTCGCGCCGACTTGTGAAGGGGCAGGAGATGATATGTAAAAAGAATATATAATTCTCATTCACCCTACCCCCACACGCTGCAGGCACATATGCTGATCTTCTACAGCCTGGATTCAGCTCCTCTCGTCAGTGGATGTCAGGTCCTAATTTTATATATTCTTTTTACATATCTCCTGTTTTTATATTCATTCAGTTTTGACTTTTTTGTATGTTGTGCATTTACACAGGAACTTGCCAAGTCCCCTGCTTGACTAACTTGATTTTAATATAATAAAGGGCCATCTGCCATTTTCATAATTGCATTGAAGCCTATTGTGCGCTGGTTTTTGAGGTGTTTTTTCTGTATGTTTGTTTGCGTTCCAGCCATAAGTCGCCATGCAGCACTGGGCGGTCTGATTATTGACTATTTTTTATTTGCCACATCACACTTCCACCCCCTCCCATCCATTTTTTTTTTTTGTTACATTGTTTAACACTGTCATTTGGTTTTTACCGCTGATGATTTTTTGATCTGTACTCTCTGGAGAAGAGACGCTTGAGAGAGGATATGATTTCAATTTACAAATACCGTACTGGTGACCCCACAATGGGGCTAAAACTTTTTTTGTGGAAGGGAGTTTAACAAGACACGTGACCACTAAAATTAGAAGAAAAGCGGTTTAACCTTAAGCTATGTAGAGGGTTCTTTACTGTAAGAACGGCATGGATGTGGAGTTCTCTGTCCTGAAAGGGGGCGAGGATGATTCCTCCACAACTTATTACATCGGTGCGGGAACCTTTAAAAATGGATTATGCAGCAGTGGCGTGCCATCGAGAGCCAGGTATCAGCCTGGGTGGTCTTCAGCGTCCCCTGGTCTCGCACTCCCTGGTGCATATTTTTTTTTTTTTTTTCCAAGGGGTTCTACGTCTGTTTCCTCTGGTGGGTGCGGTCTCTTCTACCGCTGTGGTATCTGAACTTGGTGATTTCGGTTCTCCAGAAGTCTCTCCCTCTCCCCCATTCTGGAGATTCGGAAATGGTGACGTTATCTTGTCATACACTTTACCCAGGATTACACTAGGTTAAGCTGGTTCTTTGCCTTTTTCCATAGTTCCTTCCTCACAGCATGGACCCCTGAATTAACAAGTGGTCATGCAAGCAGAAAAATACAAGCAGGTGTATAACGTGGATCATAGGTTCCTCAGCACTTCTCTTCAGTCTTCCGTGAATCCCCAGTATAAGAGATAAGGAAAAGATCTAAGTGAAGCAGCCTAGTTTATATGCCGGTTTGGTTTTCATCTCGTAGAATGTGAGTAGCTTTTTTATCTTGAATGCAATAAATTTTACTGAACAAACAGAGAGCACTTAGATCTAAGTGCTCTCTGTTTGTTCAGTAAAATTTATTGCATTCAAGATAAAAAAGCTCCATTCTACGAGATGAAAACCAAACCGGCATATAAACTAGGCTGCTTCACTTAGATCTTTTCCTTATCTCTTATACTGGGTATTCACGGAGGACTGAAGAGAAGTGCTGAGGAACCTATGATCCACGTTATACACCTGCTTGTATTTTTCTGCTTGCATGACCACTTGTTAATTCAGGGGTCCATGCTGTGAGGTAATTAGAATTACAGAGGTGGAGGGATTGTCACTGAATGTGGTTTGGAGCACTGATGGAATATTTTGTTAAAATCTGTTCACCTTTACCATAGACTGCATTTTTACACCCTATCTCCATTGATTGGATTTATTTTAGGACTTTTACCTGCGCTGCACTTTTTACTATTATGTAGAACAAAAGTAGCCCCACCAGAGTACGTCCTGCTATCGTGGGAATATATTGCTCTATCAAACCCAACATGCATATTGCCATTGATGGTTGTAATGAAATGGAGGTAATTTGGGATATAAAGGCTAATATCTCTTCCCAGTACCCCACTATTGCTGGACAGGTCCAAAAAATATGGGCAAAATCTCCAGGAATCCCACCACATCGCCAACAGCCAGGGGCATAGTCCGGGTTAATTTTATGTAATATATGGGGAGTAAGATATGCCCTATGAACCATCTTGAGCTGAATCAGCCTGTCTCTCAAGGAGATAAGGGAATTGAAAGGAAAGTCCCATATATCATCCCAGTTGTCATTATCCAGTTCAGGAATGTCTCCAGACCATTTAAATATAAGTTTCTCTAATGTTGGAAGGAAGACAGTTGTTAAATGAAGATATAATTTAGAGGCAGCAATTCTTTGCATAGTCCAACCTAAGAAGCTTCTCTAGAGCGGATTGAACTAATTGCGGAGGAGAGCCAGAAAATTGACAGCTGAAGGCATGGGAGAGTTGAAAAATACTAAAAGAATACAGATGAGGAACACTTAAATCTGAGATCAGTTTGAAAAAATGAATCAAGGATTCGTCCGAAATAATCTGGGTCACCGTTTTTATATTGTATTTAGTCCAGGCATGGGGGTTGGGCAGTGTATAGATTATGCTCCAGGGTGGGATTCAACCACAGTGGAGCATTGGGCGAAATTGCCTGTAGGGGGATATCGTTCAATTTTGAGACTCTCCCTCCATGCCCGTAGCGTAGTGCACATGGACGGTGTCAATGAATATGGAGCAAGGGGGCCCAGAAAAATCTAATTTCCACGCCTCCAAGGATCCCAACACTGCTGCTTCTAGCTGCGTAGCAGGGTTAGAGGTGTCTGGGTTAAACCACCAAGCAGTGGTTACTAGCTGGGAGGCCAAATAATATTTATAGAAATCCGGGCATGCCAGGCCCCTGTGAGATGCCGGACGTACCAATGTCCTCCAACTATACCTATGGGACTTAGAGCTCTATATAAATGCTGTAAAAATACAATGCAGCCGTACAAAAAATAATTTAGGGATCCACTGTGGAGTGTCGCAATAGAAATGAAATTTAGGTAATATATTCATTTTAGGTTTATGCGTCCCAATAATGAAAGGGGTAATGACTCCCATGCCTTCAGCCGTTGTTGAACTTCCTGTATAAGCCTCCTCCCAACTTAATAGCCGAAGTAGGATTTTGATAAAGGATCTGTATCCATTTTATAAAAGTCAGGGGAAACCCCATTCTCCTAAGAACCTCCCAAAGAAAAGGCCATTCAATGGTGTCGAAGGCCTTTTCAATATCTAAGGAGGCCACCACACCTCATTCAGATGTATTGCATGTATATTGGTAGACAAACGTCATGTTCCCTCTTAGTTAAGACATGATATGCCAGTAGTGTGTGTCGAAATAATACGTTTTTGGTTTGGTCCAAACCACAAATATCTCTCCATGGCAGTGACGGTAGGGGTGGATAGGAGTCTGGGAACAACAAAAATTTGGAAGGGAGAACTCTAACTACAATTCAGAAAAGATCTTGAGCCACAGCCAGAGAGCAACTGGTTTAGGTATGACTCCGTGTGTTGCCCATATGACAAGGTCAGGGATCTGGACGAGTTCAGGTAGGGAGTGGTTAAACCACAGGGGGGTGTGGGTGTGAAATGTAGGTTTGCCGAGCCTCTCAAGTGCAAATTCTCAAATGTATTGATGGTGGAAGAGGATGCTCGATTGGGTCAGCTGTAAGACCACAAGCTCCTTGGAATATTGATTGCAGAGGTATGCGCGGGGTGCAGATTTTGGCTGCATACCAATGTTTGGTATCTTGCCTGGTCTGTTTTGTCAAGGTGATAGAAGTGGAATAATTGGACCAAAATATAATATAAAGTCTGGAAGAGTTGTTCCACAGGGGGACAGGATTTTTAAGGGTAAGCCATGGTAGTTTGTCTGCCGGATACCCCAAACAAAGTTATTCAAAATTGAATCAATGGTCTTAAAAATACAGTAGTGGGGGGGGGGGTTGGTGGTGGTGGTGGTGAAGTATTTGATCCCCTGCTGATTTTGTATGTTTGCACACTGACACAGAAATTATCTGTCTACTTTGGCTTAATAGCGAGAGACAGAATAACAAAAAATGCATTTAAAAAATATAAATTTTCAATTTAATAAGTGGAAAAAAGCATTTGACCCCTTCGCAAAACATGATTTATTACTTGGCGAAACCCTTGTTGGCAATCAGAGGTCAGACATTTCTTGTAATTTGCCACCAGGTTTGCACACATCTCTTTGCAGATCCTTTGCAAGTCATTAAGGTTTCAAGGCTGACGGTTGGTAACTTAAACCTTCAGCTCCCTCCACATTTTCTATGGGATTAAGGTTGGGAGACTGGCTAGGCCACTCCAGGACCTTAATGTGCTTCTTCTTGAGCCACTCATTTGTTGCCTTAGCCGTGTGTTTTGGGTCGTTGTCATGCTGAAATACCCATCCATGACCCAATTTCAATGCCCTGTCTGAGGGAAGGAGGTTCATGCTTAAGATTTTTTTATTTTTTTTATATAATCAGTATTTTTGTTTTTCAAGAATGACATTATAACAGGACATGTTTAACAGTCAGTAGTAAAAATAGAAAACACCGACCTCGCAGGGTCGTGGTAACCAAAGCAGCATGAAAACACAGGTTGAACAGGGAAATATATACATACAATGACAAAAGCCATGGTGACAGGTATCTAATGGGATGCTCCATGTGTCTACTGGGTCAGAGAGCATTATGGGAGCCCAAAGGGGGCCTTGATAAAGAAAATAGCTGTGGGGGTGTGGTCTAATTATATAGCTTCTTGACCTGCCCATGTACAGCCCTGCCCCCGGCTACGAGCCAGGGGGGCTGTTTCCAGAAATGTACGACATGTATGGTACCGCGGCCAGGACAGTGGGGGGGGGGGAGGCCCAGTGGCCTCCATCAAACCGCCCCCTACCCTCCCCACACGCCAAGGGCACCAAGAGGCATCAAAGTGCACTCACTCGGGACTAACAGTGCCCCTGTAAGGACAGGGGCCGGTCCCGTGAGCACAGGGGGCTCATGCATCGACCCCTTTCCACAAACTAAACAATAGGTCTTTGAAATTGACAACAGTATAATAATAAAAACACCATAGAACTCGTAAGTTGACATAGAAAAAAAAAGGGGGAGTAAAGCGAAGGGAGGGGCGAAAGGGGGAGAGAAGAAAAAAAAGGGGGGGAGAGAGAACGGGGGGGGGGGCGTACCTGCAATCTAGTAAGGGACTGCGTTCACATCCACACCGAGCACATCACGCCAGGATCAGGCCATCTGTATAGCCGAATTCCAGTGTCTGCAGCCCACTGGGGGAATGTCGCTCTGTCCTAGGTGCGCAGTAACCTGCGTGCTTTAAGGGAGCGGTCTACCAATTCCAGTAAGGCAATATCCAAACTGGAGGGTACGTAGGCAGGGTCAGAAACTTATTCAGTCCAGGGTGCCCAGACATCGGTAAACCGTTCCCGGGAACCTCGACAAGTCGCTATCCAGTCCTCTGCCTCTCGGACCGCATTCACCCCGCCGATCCACTCCTCCCGAGTGGGAATTTTGGGCCTTTTCCAATATATTGGAAGCAGGCGCCTTGCTGCATTAAGCAGATGGGGCAGCACACTTTTCTTGAATTGGTTGAGTGGAATCGGGGGGACATGCAGAAGGAAGTGCTTCGGAGAAAAAGGAACTGTTACTAATCCCTGTTACTAATTTTATTTGGCCTTGTAAGTCTTCCCAGAATGGTTTAATTAGGGGACAGTCCCACCATATGTGGAGAAGCGTACCCCGGAGTCCACAGCCGCGCCAGCAAAGCTCGGATGCAAAGGGGTAAATACGGGCCATATCAGCTGGTACCCGGTACCAACGTGACAGTAATTTAAAGTTTGTCTCCTGAGTCTTGGAGTCAATGGAGGACGAGTGGGTGAGGTAGTATAAGTGAGTCAGTTGTGTGTCTGTAAGAACGTGTCCCAAGTCGGTTTCCCATCGCCGGATATAGGCGGGCTTGGGCTGAGGAGCAGCTGAACCTAGAAGCCGGTACAGTTCCGACACCAGGTGAGGGGCAGGAGCCTCTGCAATGAAAAGGCGTTCAAATTTGGGTGAGAGACGATGTCTCTGATCGTGCGACCATGTATCTTGAAGAAATGGTGTAATTGCCTGTATTTCCAAGAATTCATTCGCGGGCCCTGATGTCCGGCTTGGAGAGCTTCAAAACTCAGGAGTTTTCCGTCTTTCATGAGTTTGCCACAACTGGCGTTTCCATCATCAACCCATGGCCCAAAGAAGGCCATTTGTTTGCCTGGGGGGAACCATCGGAAACCACCCAACGGGGTCAGCGGGGACATAGGGGGGGCCAAGTTCAGCAGTGGATTAATCTTGTCCCAAACCGACAACACCTGCGTCAGTGGGGAGGTAGTCTCGGATAGCCCCCTTTGTTCCCGAGATGGCCATGGCGCATAGAACAAATTCCTGCCCGCCATGCTTATCTCTAGGGAAACCCAGAGTTTCGAGTGAGTATGGAAACGCCAGTTGAGGACCCTCTGCAGGGCTATAGCCCAGTAGTATCTCCTAATGTCCGGAACCCCTAAGCCGCCTCCCCGCTTTGGGCGCCACAGCACCCTCAGGGCTATTCTGGGTTTATGTGCGTTCCATATAAAGTCAGATAGCATGCTAGACAGACGGTCAAAAAAAAGTCTGGGTAGAGGGACTGGGAGCATCTCTAGGTAAGAGTATGCGCGGCAACACATTCATTTATATTATGTTCGCCCATCCATGTTAAGGCAGTACGCGTCCATTGCGAGAGATCCCTTTTGACCGAGGCCAGCAGTGGGGGTAGTTGGCGGCGTGGTAGTGTAGGGATGACGTGGCCCAGGTAAAGGGGAAGGCAGCTTTAAGACTAAGTGGGGGGGCAGGCGAATGGGAAGCATCTCCGACTTCGTGAAGTTGATCTTGAAGTTGGAGAGCGACCCAAACAGTTTCAGTTCCTTCATCAGGTTGGGCAACGAGAGTAGGGGGTCCGAGAGGTGGAAGAGGACATCATCTGCGTATGCCGAGAGCTTATGTTCTGTGTTCCCCACCTGCAGGCCTTTAATATCTTTGCTGGCACGCACAGTGCGGACTAATGGCTCCAGCACCAGAGCAAACAAAAGGGGGGGGGACAGGGGACACCCCTGCCTCGTGCCGTTCCTGATGGGGAATTGAGAAGAGAGGGTCCCGTTTACTTTGACCTGTGCGCAAGGCGTGGAATACAGGGCCAGGATCGACGCTATCATTCGCGGGCCTAACCCTATTGACCCAAGTACTGCTGTTAAATAAGACCAGTCTACACGGTCAAGGGCCTTTTCTGCGTCCGTCGAGAATTTATATATGGCTGTGGGTTCGGACGGGTCCGGGCCCAATGGACGAGATGAACAGCTCTAAGGGAGTTGTCCCTGGCCTCTCTGCCTGTAATGAAGCCGGGTTGGTCTGGGTGGACAATCTCGGGTATAAGATGTTTAAGTCTGTTTTTCTAGGATTTTCGCCAGGAGTTTTATGTCCAAATTGAGGGAGATGTGGCGGTAGCTCTGGGGGACGGTGGGGTCCCTGCCCTCTTTTTTTTTGGAATCAGTGATGTGGGCCAAGAGGGCCTCAGGGGGATGTCTTTTTCCCCCTGCTATAGAATTAAAGTATGTGTACATGGGGGTTGCCAATTGAGAAAAAAAGGTCTTGTAGTACGCCTTAGTAAACCCATCAGGGCCAGGGCTCTTCCCATTGGGCAAGGACTCCACCGTTGCCCCAAGCTCGTTGTGATTGGGAGCTCCAGGGCCAAGGACTGGTCATCTGTGAGGGGGGTGGGGGGAGACCGGCCGAGGAAAGGTATTCCCGGATCGCTTGTTGCCTAGCTTCATGTGTGGTAGGAGGGAGCCCAGAGTCTAAGTGATAGAGTGTGGCGTAATAATCCCGGAACCCCGAGGCGATCCTAGAAGATTGCACTGTCATTTCCCCTGAGGAGGAGCGCGGTTTTTGTATGTACGTCAGGGCATGTCTTTTCCTAAGGGCCTGCGCTAGCATCCGCCCGCATTTGTTCCCATGTTTGTAGTATTTGTGGGCCATATAGCGAAACTGTTTACGGGTTTGGTGGTCAAGAAGGCGCAGGAACAGTTCCCGCAATTCAGTCAGTTCCTTCAACGCCTCAGGGGTCCCATTTGCCTTGTGTTGAAGTTCAGCCTTCTGGAGGGCAGTGTGTACCCTCAAAGTCCGCCCTACGAGCCTTTTTAAGTCTGGATCCTTGAGAGATCAGCTCACCTCGGACCACAGCCTTATGGACTTCGCAGATCACCCCCTCGTTCAGAGCATCAACCGAGTTTTCGCTAAAGTAATGGGTCAAAGTGTCGGACACTTCCTTCGCCACCACCACATCGTCTAATAAGTTGGCATTCAACCTCCACGTCCAGGCCCTTTGTGTGCCTGAAGGTGGGGTGAAGGCAATCGTTATCGGGGCGTGGTCTGAAATGGAGATGGGGCCGATTGACGCAGTGTGAAGGAGTTCTAGAGTTTTAAAATCCACATAGATGTGGTCTATACGTGTGTAAACGTCATGTACTTTGGAATAGTAGCTGAAGTCACGATCCGAGGGGTGTAGTACTCGCCAGCAGTCGGCTAGGAGGTGGGATTGGAACGTCTTGCGGAAATATTTAAGGAACGCATAGGAATGCGAGGATCTCACATGGGACGTGTCGATTAGGGGGTCAGGGCTGATGTTGAAGTCACCTCCAAGGATCAAGAAGCCTTCTCTAAAATCAGCCAGGCGTTCCAAAGTAGAGTTAATGAAAGTGAGTTGGTCTGCATTTGGGGCATAGATCGCCAAACGTGTATGTTTGGCCAGCAATACTGCCTTTAAGGAACACATATCTACCCAGGGGGTCTATTTTATTGTCAAAGGGTTGGAAGGGGCAAGATTTGTGGATAGCGATGGCCGTCCCCCTAGACTTAGGTGCAGGGGAGTTGCTGAGGAACCATTGGTTAAAAAGATGAGTAGGTAGTTTAGGAAGGGATTGCGGCGTGAAGTGGGTCTCCTGGAGGAAGACCACCTGCGTTTTCAAGCGCTTTAACTCCCACCACAATTTACTACGCTTGTGGGGTGAGCAAAGAAGCAAAGACCTCTGACATTATATGAGCGTACCTGTAGCGTAGCCATAGGGAGAACGAAGATGGTCGAGGCGCACCGATTGGCGTGCTCTGTGCGGGCGATGAAGTGGCAGGTCACTCCTGAATGAAAAGGGAAGGGAAGAAAAAGAGGGGGGGGGGGGAAGACGGAAAAAAAGACACATGAGACAAATACAAAGTACAACATAAACATAGAGTGGCCGGAGCCATCTGAACATGGAAAACATCTAAGGGCCATGTTCAGGACCCCGTCTCCAATAAGGGGGGGGGGGGATGAATCCCGGACCATGATCCCTATGGGGATCAGAACCCAAAAAAGGTACGTGGACCAACATAGGGGGGAAGCTGAGGGGGCCTCCAGCCCCGCCTATCACATCTGACATGTTGAGGAGAAGAGGGGTTATCTCCTGTGGGGAAAAAAAATCAGAGGGTAGAGGGGCATCAAAGCCTGCTGTAGGTGATCAGGGCATGACCAGGGGGCATATGGCACTCCCCCACCTTTCCAGTTGGGCAAATGATAAAAAAGAAACTCCAATCAAAACGGCAAGGTGGGTGGGGAAGGATCAACGAAGACTTGTTGCAATAAAAGCCTAGAAGTCTACAGCATAGTAATCAAAGGTAAGGCAAATTTAAAGAGTGGGCCTTCATCAAAAAGAGTCATACTGTCAGTCCCTCGGAGACTGGGCCTATTGAGGATTCAGAAGGCTGTCGTCTGCGGTCTCGTCTGCGATTCTTGCGCTTGGTTGATTGCCACGGCTGAGGTGGCGGTAGCCTGGTAGCGGGAAAGTCTGGTAATCCCCTCCAGTCAGGGAAGTCTACCGGATCCAGGGAGGACAAAAAATGCGGGAGATCATCCTTAGTGCGGAGAGTCTCACCGTTCTGCCATCCTTGGTGACCTGAAGAAAGAAGGGGAAGCACCATCGGTATTGCAGTCCTGCATCTTGGATAGCCGCCAGGAGGGGGCGAAGTGATCTGCGTTGCATGAGAGTGCGCCGAGAAATGTCTTGGTAGAAGGCTAAGTGCGCGCCATCAAAATCAAAGTAGGGCTTACCCCGCATTTTCTGCATTATGCGGTCTTTTAGTGTGTACTTATGTAGCTTACAAATTATGTCTCTGGGTCTGTTCACATCTTGGGAAGGAGGTTTCAAGGCCCTGTGCGTAGGATCTATCTCAATGGTGGCTGTAGCAGGCAGTCCCAATATTTCCTTAGACACCTTCCAGGGTGGGGACAATGTCCTTAGCGCCGGTGGCCTCGGGCAGGCCTCTTATCCTAATGTTGGCCCTGCGGCTACGATTCTCCATGTCATCTATCTGACAGCAGGGCCTCAATCTGATGGTCCTGAGTAGTGCACTTGTCCTGCAGCATGGCGATAGCAGGCAGGGCTTCCTCAAATCTCTGCTCTAAGGATTCCATCCTGCCCCCCAGATGAGATGTGTCAGCTTTGAGCTGAGCAATGTCCTCTTTTAGGGCCTTCTCAACCCTGTCAGCAAAGCGCTCCAAGTCAGCCTTGGTGGGGAGCGACCAAATATGGCGCCTGATGTCCGCCTCATCCAGGGGATCTGGGGCTGCAGCATCATCTACTTGGGGAGAAGGAGAGCCCGGGGAGGTCGGGGGGACAGAGTCACTCACCGGAGATGGTATAGGAGAGCCAGTCTGTTGCTGCGATCGGGCAGTGGCGTTCTGGGAGGCCTTGGTCGTTTTCTGGGCCTTCGCTGCCGCCGCCATCTTTGAAGCCTCGCCCGCTGTTTCCGGGGAAGAAATCTAGCTGGCCTTGCCTGGTACGGTCGGTCCGCCGTGGCTGCGGGGATGCCCGGGACCTCTGAGACATGGTAGAAGGCGGATGGAGTGAGATTCTCCCCCTTAGCGGTGATGAAGTGCGGCGGCGAGACTGAGCTGTGGAGACACACGTCCTCACTCCTCCATAGCCAGGACATGCCCCCCTCTCGCTTAAGATTTGATGGTACACGACCCTGTCCTTTGCAGTGACAATCTTTTGTCCCCTTAGCAGAACCCCCCCCAAGCATAATGTTTTTCCACCTCCATGTTTGCCGGGGGGGGGGGGGGGGGGATGGTGTTTGACGGGGTCATAGGCAGCATTCCTGCTCCAGTCCACAACACTCACCCAGTTCTCCTCTGAAACCTTCAGATATTCATTAGCAAATGTCAGACGGGCCTGTACGTTTACTTTCTTGAGCAGGGAGACCTTGCGGGCACTGCAGGGTTTCAGTCACGGTGGATGAAAATTGATTGAATTTATTTTTTAAATTGGATTTTTATTTAAATTCAGGTTTTTTTTTTTGGGGGGGAATTTTTATCAAATGTATTTTAATAAAATGCGTTTGGAGTAAAGGTCTAAGAAAAATTAATAATTGAGTTTATTCAGCATGCAATGGAGCTTAGTTATGTAGGATGAGACTATATTCTGCAATATTTACCTTTTTTGGTAAACTCATTCAATGAATCCAAGCTGAGAACATGCACTGCATTGATGCATTCACACAATTTCACAGTAACAATGAGATTAAAACAAAAAGTTCAGGAATATTCCTTTATACCATTGTTTTGCAAATCTATGTACACTACAAACTATGATTGAATCGGTTCGGATATTGCAGTTTCACTAACCTGAAAGCTTATTCTAAATAGCAAACCTTTATTTTGTTTGCAAATATTATAGATTCTAACTACTAGCAATAATAAGCCCTTGCATTTAAAGAGCACCTGTCATTTCAGATCCATCATGACAGCGCCTGTTAGCGAGTATCCACTCAGCTGCTGCTGCCATGTTCCTCACCTTGTGTCACTGCCGCTTCACCAGCCGTACCATTAAAGTGAATCAACAGTGGGTCAGAGGACAAAGAGGAGTTGCTCTTGTAAAGTTGCTTGATTTAAATGGTAATTTTTAATAGTGATTTAAATCAAATCCACCCTGGTTTCAGTCCTTCAAAGGGTAGTGTTACCAATTTGTTTTCTTGTTGACTATGGTCCCAGCTGCCTTAAGATCTTTGACAAGATTCTCCTGTGTAGTTCAGGGCTGATTCCTCACCGTTTTCATGATCATTGAAACCCCACGAGGTGAGATCTTGCATGGAGCCCCAGACCGAGGGAGATGGAGTTATTTTCTGTTTCTTCCATTTGCAAATAATCGCACCAACTGTCACCCTCTCACCAAGCTGCTTGGCGATGGTCTTGTTGCCCATTCCAGCCTTGTGTAGGTGTACAATCTTGTCCCTGACATCTTTGGACAGCTATTTGTTCTTGGCCATGGTAGAGAGATTAGCATCTGCTTCTGGTGTATTTTATACAGGTAACAAGCTGAGATTAGGAGCACTCCCTTTAACCACTTAAGGACCGGAAGGATTTGCCCCCTTAATGACCAGGCCGTTTTTTGCGCTACGGCACTGCACCACTTTAACTGACAATTTTTCGATACTCTACCCAAACAAATTGACGCCCCCCACAAATGGTGCTTTCTTTTGGTGGTAGTTGATCACCTCTGCGTGTGGGGTGTTTTTTTTTTTTTTTTATTTAATTTTTTCTTTTTTTTTGCACTATAAACCAAACACAATTTTTTATTTTTTTTGCTATAATATAAATATTTAAAAAAAAAATTCATCAGTTTAGGCCACTATATTTTACATATCTACAAAATTGCAATAAGTGTTTGGTTTGTGCAAAAGTTATAGCGTCAACAAAATAGGGGATAGTTTTTTTTTTCCCTTTAACTAGTAATGGCGATCAGCAATTTTTAGCGGCACTGTGACATTGAGGCAGACGGTTTTGAATCTTTTTTTTTTGGGACATTGACTTTTATACAGCGATCAGAGCTAAAAATAGCCACAGGTTACGGTATAAATGTTTCTGGCAGAGAAGGGGTTAACCCTAGGCGATGATCAAGAGGTTAAATGTGTTCCCTCGTGTGTGTGTGTTCTAACTGGGGGGGGATGGGACTGCCTGGAGGTGGAGACCGATCGCTGTTCCTAATCTTTTTTTTTTTTTTTTTTTTTTTTTTTGAGAAAAAAGTTTTTTATTGAACAATTTACATTTGGAACATAATTCTGCAAGTTACAAGGCAATACTGGAGAAATGCATAAAACAAGAAATGTGGCTTATACATATATAGGCACAGTAGATCAAAAAACTTGTTCAGATTGAACACTGGATTCAGTGACTATCAATAAGTGGAAAACCCTATGTCCACGCTATTCATGGAATTGCACGCTAGAAGGATGTATAGTATTACGGACCATCAGTGCATGTGTCTGCGGACTCAAGCCATCGATCCCAGATTTTGTAGTACTTATCTGGACAACCTCTGTTGATGTATATGAACTTTTTGTAGGGAAGAGTGTTATTTATATCTAGTTTCCAATCGTTGAAGCTGGGGGGAGTGGGTCTCATCCACTGTCTGGCTATAATTTTTCTAGCATTAAACAATGTTTCATGCAAGAATGTTTTAGTGAATTTGTCCATCTCAGACTGTTCCTAATCTTTAGGAGCAGCGGATCTGTCTCTCACCTGACAGAACGGAGATCTGTCTGTTTACATTGACAGATCTCCGTTCTGTCTGTCAAGAGTGACCATGGGTGGCCGGCAGGCTTCACGGCCACAGGCATCGGCTTCAGTGCCGTGGGCGCGCGCCCCCTACAGCTCCTAAAGAGGTCGCTGTACCATGACGGCAGTTCGTCCAGGGGAGCCAACCTGCCGCAGTATAACTGCAGCGGCTGTTCCTTAAGTGATTAGGAGTGTTCTGTTTATTTTTGTTCTCTCGCTGTTCAAATCTATTAAAATTAGACCATTTCTTTGTCAGTGGGTAAACGTACAAAAATCAACAGGGGATCAAATACCGTATAAGCTGACCCAAATACAAGCCGAGGCACCCAATTTTACCACAAAAATCTGGGTAAACTTATTAACTCGAGTATAAGCCTAGGGTAGGAAATGCAGCAGCTACTGTAAGTGGAAAAGGGGGTCAACAATGCCCATTTGCAGCCTCACTGTGCCGATCTGCATACCTGTTTAGCCTGTGTCCATGCAGTCAGACGGTGGCCATCCATCCAGTGTACAAACTCCGCCACGTCCTCGTCCGTGATAGGCAGAACACTTAGTTTGCCAGCAGTGAGTCAGTGTTCAGTGTTCTGCCTATCACGGACATCCTCGTCCCACGGACGAGAGGATGTCCGTGATAGGCTTAACACTGACGCACTGCTGGCAAACTGAGTGTTCCGCCTATCACGGACGAGGAGGAGGCGCGGCTTTTTTACACTGGTCGGCCACTGTCTGAGCATGACGTGGGCTGATCAGCTATGTAGATGGACACAGACTCGAGTATAAGCCAGGGGGGGCATTTTCAGCACAAAAAAATGTGCTGAAAAACTCAGCTTATACTCTAGTATATACAGTACTCTCCCCCCCCCCCTCTGTACAGAGATGTATAACACTTTAGGTAATAGGACTATTTTCATCACGTTGATTCCACCGTTAACGCCCAGTGACAAACTTGGGCATTTTGTTTAATTGGAGCAAATAGAGGTTCAATGTTCAAGGGACTATAGTCCTGACTAGAATGGGAAACCTGTGCCCCTAGATACTGTATAGAAGCCACTCTTACTAGAGGTAGATCACTATCCAGTACATTATTAAAAAAGATACTGAGATAACACCATCTTGAGGGAGTCTATTCTAAATTTTCACAGCTTACTGTGCTGAAACCTTTCTGTATGTAGAGATGATCTTGTTTCCTCTAGACGTAAATTGTGCCCCCTTGTCCTCTGTGATGACCTTGAACCCTTCAGCCCTGGAAGAATTGGCTGCTGAATGATCGGGCCATTTTTGCGATTCGTCACTGCGTCGCTTTAACTGACAATTGCGCGGTCTTGCGACGTTGCACCCCAACAAAATTGACAACCTTTTTTCCCACAAATGGAGCTTTCTTTTGGTGGTATTTAATCACCTCTGCGGTTTTTATTTTTTGCGATTTATAAACCAAAAAGTGCGACAATTTTGAAAAAAAAGCAATATTTTACTTTTTTCTATAATAAATATATATATTTTTTTCCACAGTTTAGGCCGATATGTATTCATCTTTTTGGTAAAAAAAAAAAAGTATATTGATTGGTTTAGAAATGGCGGTGATCTACGATTTTGACCGTGTCTGCGACATTATGGCAGACACATCGGACACCTTTGACGCTATTTTGGGACCATTGTCATTTATACAGCGATCAGTGCTATAAAAATGCACCGATTACTGTAAATGACACTGGCAGGAAAGGGGTTAATCACTAGGGGGCAAGAAAGGGGTTAAGCGTGTCCTAGGGAGTGATTCTAAGTGGGGGGGGCTACCAGTGACATGACATTGATCACTGCTCCCAATGACGCGGAGCAGTAGATCGCTGTCCTGTCAACGCAGAACAGGGAAATGACTTGTTTACACAGGCATCCCCCTGTTCTGCATCTTCGTGACACGATCGCGGACATAGTTTGCGGGAAATTAAAGGGGGACGTACAGGTATGCCCATATGCCATTCTGCCGACGTAAATGGTCGTGCAGCAATCGGCAACCGGTTATAGGGGTTGTAAAGGTTCCGTGTTTGTCATTTAAAAAAAAAACGTCATAGGATGCATTAAGGTGAAAAACACGAAGGTTTACAACCCCTTTTTAAAGTGAATAACTCAACACCAAGTTCAGTATATGGACTCCTTTATGTATTTGTACATGTTGATCATACCCCCCCCCCCCCATCTCATCTCAAGAGGGAATAGATTCAGTTCCTCTCTAATCTCCCCTCATAGCTGAGCTCCTCTGTGCCTCTTTTCAGTTTGGTTGCTTTTCTCTGCACTTTCTCCAGTTCCCCGGTATCCTTTTTGTGAACCGTTGCCCAAAACTGAACTGCATATTCCAGGTGAGGTCTTACTAACTTGTACAGGGGCAAAATAATATTTTTTTACACTGTGCGTGAAGGTTGGCTTATAAGTTGGAGACCTCTTGTAATGTGTCTTCACGTCCTCTTATCACGATCTCCCTCTCTCCCAAGTGGGTTCATGCAAGATAATAAACCTCTATCTAGTGCTTTCTGTATATAGGGAGATGAGTGTCCAAATTAAATTATCTCACATTATATTTCATATAAAGCAACCTAAAACCGATCTCTTATCAATATACTGGTACAGGGTGTCCTAGCTGCTCACCTCAAGTGGACCCCAATAAAAATAACGAGGTCATACAGGCTTGGGCTTCTTTTACACTGACGGGCTGATCAGGTATGCCTGTCAGTTTTTCAGGCACACCCGATCTGCCCATCCATAGCTCTTTATGGAATGGCAGATGTGTCCACTAACACCTGCTGGCATCTGATCCAGGCCCCTAAAAACAGATGGATGGGCATCGGTTCCCTATTTCTCCTGGTGGATCAGATGAGTCGAATGTAAACACAGGCAGTACGTTTCCATCCAACCGCCCCATAGAGACGAGCTGTGTCCGTGTCCGTTCTGCATAGTGCAGTCTGCCCTGCCTGCAAGGGGCTTTATGTATTTTATTCCAAAGTCTTCCAGTGCTTCGTTATGAACTCTCATAAACGCATGTGTATGTAAGACCACCAGAGAACCTCCACCACACTGTCTTCTCGTTGTCCTCTTATCTCCCTCTCTCCAATGTGAGTATAATAGAATGAGTTCATAATATTTGGTTACCCATCTCCCTATATACAGAGGGCACTAGATATGTTTACTTTTTTTGTCCACTGAGGGAGGTGAGCACATACATTGCTTACAGTGTAATGAAGCACTGGCAGATTTTAGAATAAAATGTGTAAGTCTGTATGACCTTGATTTTATTGGGGTTCAATTTAAAGAGGGTGAGCAGCTAGGACACCCTGTAGCAGTATATTGAGAAATCTGTTTTAGGCAGCTTATATCGCATAATGAGCATTTGTTTAATTTGGCCGCTTATCTCCCAATATACAGAGAACTAGATGTGCTTATTTCTCTTACCGTCCATGGACTGACAGCCTCTTAATATTTCACAAGTGGGTTTATGTCCCTGCTTGCAGAAGAGAACTAGGCAGAATGTTATAACATACATTCTGAAGACCAGAGCTGAACAGCCCCGCCCAGGGGGCGCTCCCTCCAGACATAACCCACCCACCTACAGCCAGCAGCCCTCAGTTTTTTTTCTGCCTAGCAGGAGAGGACGTTGATCGCTTCGGAGCCAGTCTCCTGAAGAATTTTTTATTCCTTTTTGAAATTTTTTTATTTTTTGATCTATCAACTGTCGGCTGGGCAACAGATTGGGTACATTGGATATCCTCGTAGTCTTCCCATTCCGACCATCGAGCATGCTGAATCCTCGCTCCAGCGTGCGACTCCGGGTGGCCGGTGGGCTTTTATGCTCTGCGGTCTCCTAAGATTGAAGAGTGCCTGCTGTCTCTTTTCGCGATGGACCGGGCTGACAGCTACTCAGTACCAAACGGTTGATAGGTCTGTCAGGAAAACACCAGTAGGTCCTTCCGGACCGGGTAAGTAGTATCTATTGCCTCAGCAGGTGAGTACATGCTGTGTTCCTATCTGTGGGGGATTTTCCCTGTCTCCCCGTTTTGTTACTGTCACCTTGCTGGCGCTGTGCTGTCTGGGGGTGCCTGGGGGGTCACTCTGTCCCCGGGGGGAGGCTCATGGGTATCTGCACTGGGGAATGTCTTTTTGGGCCTGTGCGCCGTTCTGCGCCATGTTTTTATGTCACTCTGTTTTTACACTGGCGCGCATGGCGGCCATCTTGCCGTGGTTCGTTAAGGCACAGTTGGTTGTGGCGGCCATTTTCTTGGAGCCGCGTGTGTTTTTCCTACTGTTTGGCCTCTATCGCTGCTGGAACGCCACGGTTCTCCTCACATTCTCCTCGCTACTCATTCACGCTGTACAGCGCAGCACAGGCAGTGGAACCGAGCGCTCCCGACTGGGTCGGTGAGTCCCCTGGGTAACCTCCCGCAGCCAGAGGGTGGACTTCGTACAAAAGTCTGAGAAGTGGCGAGTTATGGAGTCTGGTTCACCCGCTAACCCCATTCATGTCACAACAGGCAGGGCTCATGCACCTGCAGTCCCTATGGATCAGTTGTCAGCAGTCCTGGACTTATTTCTTGTCAGGATGGAAGCGGTGTGTGAGCGAACGGGAGCTATAAAGCACCCTCTCCCCACACTATCTTTAGTAGGGGAGTGCTCTGTTTCAGATATGGGCCTAGCTGCAACTCGGGACCCTTGCTCTGAATTTATTTATTTTTTGACCAGGTCATTCCTTCTGAGGAAGACTCCTGGGTCAGTAAATGACGAGACACTTGGTAGTGAACTCATTGATGGTAAGGGACACTCTCTCATGCTGGAAGCTTTTCTTTTACACCATTGGCTTAGTGCTGCGCCCAGCAGGAGCCAGCATGATTCTCCTCACAGATTCCTCACTGGGCATGGTAGGGGGACTTTATTCATTTATTTGTCTAGTCCCTGTGAGCTTTGTGTGTAATATCTCTGTGGCAACACCAGAGTCTCTGCACCTGTCGTTTCCCGCCATTTTCTGGGGACCGCTCTGAGCTCTGACAGGACCACGGTCTGAGGTGTCAGAGGTAGTTTTTTACCTGCAGCTTGCTTCAGCAGCACATATATGCAGGTTGGAATGATACAGAGATAAGCGCCCCAATTATACTTAACACAGTGTATGCATGTGTTATTGCTCTCTGTGTCTGCGTGGGTTCCTCCCACGTTCCAATGACAATATAACATACACAATATGTTTATACACGTCTCTAAATACATTCACAGTATATGTATGTATTCTACTCTGAGTCTGCGTGGGTTCCTCCCACGGTGTGTGCGCCTTTGGCGCTATGCGCAGTAGGAACATGAATAATATGTTTATCACACATACTATAATACCTACACGGTATGTGTATGCGGTCTGCGTGGGGGATACTCCGGTTTTCTCCCACGCTCCAATGGTGTGCGCGCTTTAGGCGCTATGCACAGCATAAACATGTGCAATTTGTTTATTCGCATACTAACATACCTACACGGTTTGTGTATGCGGTCTGCGTGGGTTTCCTCCGGTTCTCCGGGTTCCTCCCACGCCCCAATGATGTGCGCACCTTCGTCGCTTTGCACAGTATGCAGACTTTCTGGCATCCTTGGACATCAAGTTTTCACCAAGGTGCTTGCCCCGATTCTGGTTTTGCTGAGGCAGCGAGGCATTGATATCATGGGCTATCTGGATGTTCTAATGAGAGCAGACACTTGCTCAGAATTAGAAGAAATTGTGACAATAGTCAGACCCTCTGTGCCTTTGGGCGGCTTCTGTATGCTCAGGAGTCAGTCCTGGTCCCGACCCAGCGTTTGGTATCTGGGTTTGATCCTGGACTCCTCGGAGGCGAAAGTCTTCCTACCCTTGGAGAAGTTGCAGACTCTTCAATCTGCGGTGCGGCTTCTAATGTCCAGAAAATCGTCATCAATCCGTTTCTGCATGAGGGTCCTGGGACTCATGGTGGCCTCTTTCGAGGCAGTTCCGTATGCCCAATCTCACACTCGTGCCTTGCAGAGGGGGATCCTGTCCACTTGGGACAAGTCCCTGTTGTCATTGGTACATCAGATCCAGGTGAGTCACCCGGTCAGGGCGTCCCTGACGTGGTGGTTGAGATCTCCCGGCTCTTCAGTCCGGGAAGTTGTTCGTTCCTATCCAGTGGACGGTGATCTCGATGGATGCCAGCCTTATGGGCTGGGGTCTGGGGAGTCCTCAGCTCAAGGGCTGTGGACCCCGGCCGAATCCCATCTACCGATCAATGTCCAAGACCTCCGAGCGATCAGACTGTGCCTCTCCTCGTGGTCAGAGAGGCTACAGGGCCACTCGGTCAGGATCCAGTCGGACAACGCCACAGCGGTGGCGTATGTCAACCATCAGGGGGGCATCTCTGAGCTGAGCGGCGGCATCCGAGGTCGCTCACATCCTAAGATGGGCGGAAAGAAGCGTGCCAGCTCTGTCGGCCGGTTATATTCCTGGAATAGACAACTGGCAGGCCGACTATCTGAGCCGGCAGACGTTGGACCAGGCGGAATGGTCCTTGCATCCGGAGGTGTTCCAACTCCTTTTCCGGCGGTGGGGCACACCGGACGTGGACCACTTGGCCTCTCGACTCAATCGCAAGGTGTCAAGGTTTTTGACCAGGTCCAGGGACCCCTGGGCAGATGCCTCAGACGCGTTGGTGGCCCTGTGGGGTCAGTATCGCCTGCTATATGCTTACCCTCCGCTGCAGCTGCTGCCTCGCCTAATTCGCAGGGTGGAGGCCGAGGGCATTACGTGATCATCATTGCTCCGGATTGGCCACAGCGTCATACGCCGATCTTGTGTGGCTAGTCGCAGACTGTATTTGGCGACTGCCTCTGCGGGAGGACCTTCTGTCTCAAGGTCCCATACTTCATCCTGCTTTACAGTCCTTGGCTTTAACGGCATGGCTATTGAAAGCCAGGTGCTGAGGGACGGAGGTCTCTCAGATTCGGTCATTTCAACCATGTTGAGGGTCCGGAAATCTTCCTCTAGAAAGATAAATCACCGTCCCTGGAAAGCTTACATCGCTATGTGCGAGGAGCTAGATTGGCGTCCACGGACGTATTCCGTTTCCAGAATTCTGCTGTTCTTACAGCGTGGTGTGACCCAAAAGCTGACTTTGAGTACCATCAAGGGTCAAATTTTGGCCCTGGCTGTCTTTCAACGACCACTAGCGGGCCATTCCTTGATTAGCACCTTTGTGCAGGGGGTTCGCCATGTGCTCCCCGCTGTCAAACCTCCTCTCCCTCCTTGGGATCTGAATTTGGTGCTTTGTTCTTCAAGAACCTTCCTTTTTGAAAACATCAGAGATATCCCTCTCTTGACGTCTCAGAAGGTGGCTTTCCTGGTAGCCATTACTTCTGTCAGACTGAATTGGCGGCATTGTCTTGCAAGCCGCCTTACTTGGTCATCTATAAGGATAATGCTGTATTGCGTCCGACCTTTTCTACCAAAGGTGGTCTCGGCCTTTCACCTTAATGAGGACATTGTCCTGCCGTCCTCGTGTCCTCATCCGTCGCATCCCAGAGTGTTTGCGCTTCACTCGCTAGACGTGGTACGTGCCTTGCGTGTATACCTGTCCGTTACTGCTCCCATTCGGAAGTCTGTGGCTGTCAGGCCCACAACAGGGCCAAGCGGTTCCCCTGCCACTATTTCTAGGTGGATCAGGCAAACCGTCATACAGGCCTATGCCCTTGAGGGACGGGCGCCTCCCTTTCCGGTTACGGTGCATTCCATCAGAGCAATTGGTGCTTCCTGGGTTTTCCGTCATCAAGCGTCTGTTGCACAAGTGTGCAAGGCGGTGACCTGGTCGTCCGCACATAAATTCTAAGTTTTACAAGGTTGATGTGGCTGCATCTTCTGATGCTTCCTTCGGCCGCAAGGTGTTGCAGGCCGCTGTTTAAAGTTGCTACTCCTCTGTTGAGGAGCTCTGTTTGTTTGGAGTGAAGTTTGTTTTTTCCTTTTAATTCTGCTCCCATCCCTCTTCTTTGACACTGCTTTGGGACGTCCCACTTGTCAAGTTTGAAGAGGGTGTGTCAGTCCATGGACAGTAAGAGAAAATAGGATTTTTGTACTCACGGTAAAATCTGTTTCTCTTGCGTCCATGGACTGACATGGCACCCACCCTTCCTTTAAGGTTTGTACTGCTTTGTTACGAACTGAGGGCTGCTGGCTGCAGGTGGGTGGGTTATGTCCGGAGGGACTGATCCCTGGGCGAGGCTGTTAAGCTCTGGTTTTTAGAATGTGTGTTAACATTCTGCCTAGTTCTCTCCTGTAAGCAGGGACATAAACCCACTTGTCAAATACGAAGAGGCCATGTCAGTCCATGGACGTCCGAGAAACAGATTTTACGGTGAGTACAAAAACCGTGATTTTGCATGTACCCACTTTGGAGAGAGGGAGATCATAAGGGGACGTAGACACATGGAGTGTGGTGGCGTTTCTCCGGTGGTCTTATTTACACATGTGTTTGACCTAGATGAAAATTGAGGTCCACTGAGGAAGGTAAGCACATAGATTGCTTACAGTGTAAGCAAGCACTGGAAGAATCTAGAAAATACACAATTTTGAAATTGGTTAATAAACTTTTTTCTCTTGCCGTCCATGGACTGACACAGCATCTTCATTCTTGACAAAGTGGGTTATGTTCCTGCTCATAGGAGAAGATTAGGCAGAATGTTAGATGTTTTACCATACATTCCATTACCAGAGCTGAACAGCCCCGCCCAGAGGGCAGTCCCTCCGGACATAACCCTCCTACCTGCAGCCTCAGTTTTTTTCTGCCTAGCAGAGGACGTGGCTCTCTTTGGAGCCAGTCTCGAAGAAATATTTTATTCTTTTTTGAACATTTATTTATTTTTTTGTGATTCTTCTATCAACTGTCGCTGGGCAACAGGTTGGGTAGTTGCTATCCTCGTAGTCTTCCCAGTCCGACCATCGAGCGTGCTGATCCTCGCTCTGCGTGAGATCAGTCCACGATATACCCCATGGCTCCAGGGGTGGCCGGTGAGCTTTTTGCTCCAGGGTCCACATACGGACTGAACAGGTTTTTGCTGTATCTTTCACGGTGGACCGGGCCGACGGCTACTCAGTACTGCACTCTGATAGACGTGTCAGGAACACACCAGTGGGTCCTCGCTGCACGGGTAAGTACTGTTTCCCTGCCTCAGCAGGTGAGTACATGCTGTGTGTTCCTATGGTAGGGGGGGTTTTCCCTGTCTCCCCCTTGCTTTTTGCTACTCTGTCACCTACTGGCGATGCGCTGACTGGAGGTCACCATGTCCCGGTGGGGGTCCATAGGGGTCTGCATTAAGGTGTGGGGTGCTTTCTGTGTCAGCCTGGGCCTTGCGCGCCTTCAGCACCATGCTTTTACTATGCTTCAATTTGCATTGTAAACCGTATTGGCGGCCATCTTGCCGTGGCACACTTGTAATTGCGGCAGCTATTTTCTTGAAGCCGCGTGCTCTTTTGTGCTGGTTTGGCCTCGATCGCTGACTGGAACGGCGTGATTCTCCTCAGTCTCCTCACCGTTCACTCGCGCTGAGGAGTAGGACACAGGCAGCGGAACCGAGCGGTCCTAGCTGGGTTGGTGAGTCCCCTGGGTAACCCCCCCCAGTCAGTGCAGCCGGTGGGTGGACTTTTTCTCTAATTTATTGAGTCTCATAGGGTGGTGGTATCATGGAGTCTGTGTCACCTGCTTCCTCATTCATGTCAGAAGCAACTGGCAGTGCTACTGCACCTGCGGTCCCTATGGAACAGTTGTTGGCAGTCCTGGAATAATTTGCTGCCAGGATGGAAGCGGCGTGAGCACAAGGTGGCTATAAAGCGCCCTCTCCCCCCACCATCTCCAGGGGAGTGCTCTGATTCAGATATGGGCATTGCTGTGGCACAGGACCCTAGCTCTGAATTGTTTGATATTTTTGACCAGGACATTCCCTGTGAGGTAGACTCCTTATCTGGGTCAGTACATGACAGAACACTTGTTAGTGAACTCATTGATGCTGTGAGGGACACTTAAGCTGGATGCTGCGGCTGAGGAGCCCGTGGTAGAGTCAGTCTCCGTTTTGGTTCTTTTCAAGCTAATCCTTCTAAAAAGGTTTTTCCGTATACACCTTTTTTTTTGACAGATTCATAGACCAGGTTTAGGACAAACCGCAGAAGACCTTTGCAATCTCGTAGCGTCTGTTGGTTAGGTACCCCTGAAAAAAAAATGGGCCTCTTCTCCGGTGGTCGACCCCCCCCCCCCCCCTTCCTGGTTGTCCGGTTGAATAAAGCCACAACTCTCCCAGTTGAGGTAACCCCTGCTTTTAAGGACCCTACTGATAGGAGGTCGGAAGTGGTGAGCAGAGCCATGTTCACCATGCTGGGATTCACGCTACGTTCTCTTGTAACGGCGACCCTGGTGTCTCAGACACTCACAGAATGGGTGAAGATTATGCACCAGACCGTGCAGGAGCATAATCTTCCTCCGGAATGCTTTACAGACCAAATGGTACAGTGCCTGGTGTATGTGTGCGATGCCACTATGGGCATTGCCCCCTAATTTCTAGGGCCTCTGTGTCTGCGGTGGTTTTGCGTTGCCTAATTGGTTAAAATGCTGGTCTGCTGACCTGGCCTCTAAGAAGCTCCTGACGGATTTGCCTTTCAAGGGCGGAAGGCTTTTTGGTGCTTCCCTGGATGACATTATTAAAAATGTCACGGGGTAAGAGCACCCTTTATCAGCCTACTAAGGCGAAGGAGCCACGCCGTAAGCCGGGTCCTTCCTTTCCCACTCAGAAGAGGTTTTTCCGTCAGTCAGATCCTGCAGGACCCGTCTCCCAGACTGACAAGGTTGCGGCTGGGGGACAGAAGCGTAGCGTCCCTGGGTGCGTAAGACGAGCAAGCAAGCCTGCCACCGCATGAAGTCTTGCCCCCGCCCGACTAGGGTGGGGGGGACGACTTTGCAGGTTCACGGATCGGTGGATCTCCGACCGGTGGGTATGCAATGTGGTCCCCTCGGGATACAGGATAGAGTTTATTTCCTGGCCACCAGACAGATTCTTTCCCTCAAATCTCTCTCTCCTTCCGGCGCGTCGGGCTGTCCTATTAAAGGCAGTGCAGGAATTGCTGAGGTGCGGAGTAATTGTGCCGGTACCATCAAAGGAGAGGTTTCAGGGTTTTTATTAAAATCTGTTTGTGGTCCCAAAGAAGGACGTGGTCCAGAATTGGACGGACTCCAAGGCCCTAAATGCCTTTGTGAAGGTTTGGAAATGCCGAATGGAATACATTCGCTAGGTGATTGCTGCGCTCCACCCCGGGGATTTTCTGGCATCCTTGGACATCAAGGATGCCTACTTGCATGTCCCAATATGCGCAGGTCACCAGAAGTTTCTGTGCTTCGCGTTAGGCGTAGACCACTATCAGTTTGTGGCTCTTCCCTTCGGTTTGGTATTGGCAGTGTTTTCACCAAGGTGCTTAGCCTGATTCTGGCTTTGCTGAGACGGCGAGGCACTGCTATCGCGGGCTATCTGGAGGATCTTCTGAGAGCAGACTCTGGCTCAGAATGAGAGGAAAATGTGTTGATAGCCAGTCAGGCCCTCCAAGAATTCGGCTAGCTGCTGAAGATTCAGTAGTCTGTCCTGGTTCCGACTCAGCATCTGGAGTACCTAGGATTGATCCTGGACTCCTCGGAGGCGAGGGTATTTCTACCCTTAGACAAGTTAGACTCTTCAATCTGCGGTTCAGGTGCTGACGTCCCGCAAATGGTCGTCACTCCGTTTTTTGCATGAGGGTCCTGGGACTCATGGTGGCTTCCTTAGAGGCGGTGCCGTATGCCCAATTCCACACTCGATTCTTACAAAAGGAGATCCTATCTTGCTGGAAAAAGTCTCCATTATCACTGGATCGTCAGATCTAGGCGAGTCACCTGGTCAGGGCATCCCTGACGTGGTGGCTGAGATCCCCGGCCCTTCGGTCGGGAAAGTCGTTCCTTCCTGTCCAGTGGACTGATCACAACAGACGCCAGTCTTTCGGGCTGGGGCGGAGTCTGGGGAGTTCTGTCAGCTCAAGGGCTCTGGACTCCTGGCGAGTTCCATCTGCCGATCAATGTCCTGGAACTTCGGGCAATCAGACTGTGCCTCTCCTCGTAATGAAGGAGACTGCAGGGACGCTCTGTCAGGATACAATCGTACAACGACACGGCGGTGGATTATGTCAACCATCAGGGGGGAACTCGGAGCTAAGGTGGACGGAAAGAAGCGTGCCGGCTCTGTCGGCCGTTTACGTTCCAGGAGTAGACAACTGGCAGGCGGACTATCTGAGCTGCCAGATGTTGGACCAGGGAGAATGGTCCTTACATCCGTTGGAGTTTCACCTCCTTTGCCAGAGGTGGGGCACGCCGGATGTGGACCTATTGGCCTCTCGACTCAATCGCAAGGTGTCGCGATTCGTGGCTGGATCCCTGGACGGACGCGTCAAACGCGTTGGTGGCTCAGTGGGGTCGCTATCGGCCGATCTATGCCTATCCTCCACTGAAGTTGCTTCCTCGACTACTTCGCAGGGTGGAGGCCGAGGGGATTCGGTAATCCTCATCGCTCCAGATTGGCCTCGGCGTCCTTGGTACGCCGATCTTGTGTGTCTAGTGGCGGACGTTCCAATGGCGACTGCCTGTGCGGGAGGACCTTTTTGTCTCCTGGTCCCATACTTCATCCTGCTTTAGTCGCTGGCTTTAACGGCATGGCTATTGAAAGCCAGGTGCTGAGACCGGGGTCTCTCAGATTCTGTCATCTCGACCATGCTGAGGGCACGGAAATCTTCTTCCAGGAAGATATACCACCGCACCTGGAGGGCCTACATCGCTATGTGCGAGGAGCTGGATTGGCGTCCACGGACGTATTCCGTTCCCAGGATCGTGCTGTTTTTACAATGTGCTGTGACCAAAAAGCTTGCCTTAAGCACCATTAAGGGTCAGGTTTCGGCTTCGGACATTTTCTTTCAGCGGCCGCTAGCAGGCCATTCTTTGATTAGTACCTTCGTACAGGGGGTCCGACATGTGCTACCACCTCTTCCTCCTTGGGATTTGAATTGGGTGCTCTCGGTTCTTCAGGAACCTCCTTTTGAAAACAGAGGGATTCTTCTTAACTTTATCTCAGAAGGTGGCTTTTCTAGTAGTAATTACTTCTGTCAGCAGGGTTTCTGAATTGGCGGCCTTGTCTTGCAAACCGCCATACTTGGTCATCCATAAGGATAAGGCGGTGCTACGCCCGCAGCCTTTTCTCACCCGAAGGTGGTCTCGGCCTTCCACCTTAATGAGGACATTGTACTTCCGTCTTTATGTCCTCGTCCATCGCATCCCAGAGAGTTTGAGCTTCACACATTAGACGTGGTACGTTCTTTACGGGTGTACCTATCTGCTACGGCTTTGTTTCGGAAGTCTGACTCGCTGTTTGTGTCTGGTCCAAAACGGGGCCAATCTGTTTCGTCTGCCACCATTTCTCGGTGGTTCAGGCAGACGGTCATATAGGCCTATGCCCTTAAGGGGCGGGCGCCTCCCTTTCCGGTTACGGTGCATTCTACCAGGGCGATTGGTGCTTCCTGGGCTTTCCGACATCAAGTGTCAATTGCACAAGTGTGCAAGGCGGCGACTTGGTTGTCCGCACATACCTTCCTTCGGCCGCAAGGTTTTGCAGGCGGCTGTTTAATATTGGAGAAAAAGAAAACCAACAATTGCAGAATTGTAATTGTCAGTCACCACATCCCTAATTGCATAGAAAAACAAAAAAACCCTTGGAGGTGGGACTTTAAAAGTGACTGACGACACACAAACGTATATCAAAAATATATAAATTTAGTTAGTGGGTACAAAAACAATCTGATGTAGAACACAAGGCTAGAATACGGATCCACGACTGTTTACATTCATAAAGAGAAAATTTTGACATTTATACCCCTCCTTTTTTTTTGTACTGCTTTAATACAAACTGAGGCTGCTGGCTGCAGGTAGGAGGGTTTTGTCCGGAGGGACCGCCCTCTGGGCGGGGCTGTTCAGCTCTGGTAAGGTAATGCATGTTAAAACATGTAACATTCTGCCTTGTCTTCTCCTATGAGCAGGAACATAACCCACTTTGTCAAGATTGAAGATGCTGTGTCAGTCCATGGACACGAGAGAAAGGGATTTTACGGTGAGTACAAAAAATCCTATTTTTTGGACTTCTTTATTTTGATTCATTTATTATGTGCTCCATCGTATATGAAATTTTAGAATTCATAAGCACAATATTTTGTGAGCCAAAAGAACATATAGCAGGTTGTTTTAGAATTTGTATATTTACTTCCCTGAAAGATGTCTGTTGCCCTGCACTGTATTTTGATATCCCTTTTTCAGATTTTTAGCACAATATGTGGGTTGAGTTTTTATTTCTAGTACTTTTACTGTTTTCAGATACCAGTTGGCGATCAGAAGTAACATTTCAATTCACCGTGGAACGTTTTAGTCGACTTAGTGAATCTGTGCTGAGTCCTCCTTGCTTTGTCCGAAATCTTCCATGGAAAATAATGGTGATGCCACGATTCTACCCTGACAGACCACATCAAAAAAGTGTGGGATTTTTTCTTCAGTGCAATGCAGAATCGGACTCAACGTATGTACATTTTAATTGACAACTTTTACTTAATCCACTATTCCTGCTTGTATAGTTGTAAGGGAAGATGAATGTTACTATATTTTTTATGGGATGCTGGAGAAAAGGTAATTTACTTCTTGCTTTCTTCTGTGCATGTTTTATAAATTTGGATGTGTCAGTCTTTTACCTGACCATTCATCCAGATCCTAAATGGTATCATTATGGCTGATTTCTGGGTATCTCTAAATCTGCCTTGTATTGGTAACCCCTGGAATGCAAGTGTTAAATGTTCGTCTAGTGGCAGGTTTAATTTCTCTGATTCTTCAGGGATGTGGGTGAGCCCTCAGCATCCTTTTGCAAAATACAGTACTGCTTATGCTTAATTGTTTGTGTCCTCGGTCAGCTGGCTATGACCGATTGAGAAGCGGCTTGAGGTGATAAAGTGAAACCGAGAGGAGGAAGTCTAAGGTAGCAAAGAATAAAGCAAGTGTATTGTAACCCCTCTAGACAAAACAAAGCCTTTAAGCGGTATCCCAAAGGAAACTTTCTCTTACCGTCCATGGACTGACACAGCTCTTCATTCTTGACAAAGTGGGTTATGTTCCTGCTCATAGAAGACTAGGCAGAATGTTAGATGTTTTAACATACATTCCATTACCAGAGCTGAACAGCCCTGCCCAGGGGGCGGTCCCTCCAGACATAAACCTCCTACCTGCAGCCTCATTTTTTTTCTGCCTAGCATAGGACATGGCTCTCTTCGGAGCCAGTCTCTTGAAGAAATATTTTTATTCTTTTTGATTTTTTTTTTTTTTTTGATCTTCTATCAACAGAGGCTGGGCAACAGGTTGGGTAGTTGCTATCCTTGTAGTCCGACCATCGAGCGTGCTGAAACTCGCTCAGCGTGAGATGAGTACACGACATGCCCCACGACTCCAGGGGTGGCCGGTGAGCTTTTTTGCTCCTGGGTCCACATATGACTGTACAGTTTTGCTGTATCTTTCACAGTGGACCGGGCCGACAGCTACTCAGTACTGCGCTGTGATAGACCTGTCAGGCAGGAACACACCAGTGGGTCCTCGTTGGACGGGTGAGTACTGTTTCACCTGCCTCAGCAGGTGAGTACATACTGTGTGTTCCTATGTTAGGGGGGTTTCCCTGCCCCCCCTGTTTTCTGCTACTGTCACCTTACTCTGGTATGCGCTGACTGGGGGTGCCTGGGGATCACTCTGACCCAGAGGAGGTCCGTGGGGGGGGGTGCCTTATGTGTGGGCTTGGGCCATATGTTATTTTCTCCCGCCGTCGGGCGCCATGTTTTTGTCATTTTTTATTACTATGTAAATCTGCATTGGCAGCCTTTTTTCCGTGGCTGCCCTGTGGCACACTTATAATAGCGGCGGCCATTTTGTTGAAGTCACACGCTTCTCTGGTTCTAGTTTGGCCTCTACTGCTGACCTAGGAACGGCACGATTCTCCTCAGTTCATTCGCGCTGGGAGCAGACACAGGCAGCGGAGCCGAGTGTTCCTAACCGGATTGATGGGTCCCCTGGGTAACCCCCCACAGTCAGTGCAGCCGAAGGGTGGACTTTTCTCCTTTTTATATTGACAAAGTCTCAGAGGGTGCCATTTTATCATGGAGTCGGTGTCACCTGCTTCCCCCTTCATATCAGAGGCAACAGGCAGTGCTATTGCACCTGCGGTCCCTATGAACCAGTTGTCGGCAGTCCTAGAATCATTTGTTGCCAGGATGGAAGCGGCGTGCTAACGCAAGGGGGCTAAAAAGCACCCTCTCCCCCTACCGTCTCCTGGGGAGTGCTCTGATTCGGATATGGGTCTTGCTGAGGCACAGGACTCTAGTTCTGGAATTTTGAATATGTTTGACCAGGGCATTTCTTGTGAGGAATACTCCTTATCTGGGTCAGTACATGACAGGAAGCTTGTTAGTGAACTCATTTGATGCTGTGAGGGACACTCTCAAGCTGGATGCTGCGACTGAGGAACCTCCGGTGGAGGCAGTCTTCTTAGGTTCATTTAGAGCTAATCCTTCTAAAAAGGTTTTTCCTTGACAGATTCATAGACCAGGTATGGGAAAAACCGCAGAAGACCTTTGCGGTCTTGCAGCGTCTGGCGGTTGGGTACTCCTTTTGAGGAGAGCCTGATTAAAAAATGGGCCTCTCCTCCGGTTGTTGATCCCCCGGTCGCCCGATTGAATAAAGCCACGACCCTCCCGGTTAAGGGGACTCCTGCCTTCAAGGACCCTACTGATAGGAGGTCGGAAGTGCAGGGCCATGTTCATCATGCTGGGATCCGCGCTACGTCCTATTGTAGCGGCGACCCTGGTGTCTCAGACACTCACGGAATGGGCAAAGATTTTGCATCTGACTATACAGGCGCATAATCTTCCTAAGGATTGCATCGCACTGGCTCACCAACTGGTACAAGGCCTGGTGTATGCCACTAACCTTATCTGGTTGAAATGCTGGTCTACTGACCTGGCTTCTAAGAAGCTCCTGACAGATTTACCTGTTAAGGGCGGGAGACTATTTGGTGCTTCCCTGGATAATATTTATTTAAAATGTCACAGGAGGTAAGAGCACCCTTTTTTACTCCGCCTACTAAGGGGAAGGAGCCGCGCTGTAAACCGGGCTCTTTTCCCACACAGAAGGTTTTTTCGTCAGTCGGAGTCCACGGGAAAATTCTCCCAGACTGACGAGTGCGGTGGACAGAAGCGTCCCTGGGTGCATAAGCCGAACAAGCCCGCCACCGCATGAAGTCTTGCCCCGTCTGACTCTGGGGTGGGGGGACGACTTCGCAGGTTCACGGATCAGTGTACCTCCCGGATCTCCGACCCGTGGGAATGCGAGGTGGTCACCTTGGGGTACAGGATAGGGTTCTTTTCCCGGCTACCAGACAGATTCTTTCCCTCAAATCTCTCTCTCCTTCCAGCGCATCGGGCTGCCCTATTGGGGGCAGTGCAGGACTTGCTGAAGCGCGGGGTAATTTTGCCAGTACCATCAAAGGAGAGGTTTCAGGGATTTTATTCAAATCTTTTTGTGGTCCCAAAGGATGGAGTCGTCCAAATCTGGACCTCAAGGCCCTGAATAGTCTTCTCCTATGAGCAGGAACATAACCCACTTTGTCAAAATTGAAGATGCTTTGTCAGTCCATGGACGTTGGAGAAAAGGGATTTTACGGTGAGTACAAAAAATCCTATTTCTCTTTCCGTCCATGGACTGACAACCCACTTTGTCAAGATTGAAGATGCTGTGTCAGTCCATGGACGGAAAGAGAAATAGGATTTTTTGTACTCACCGTAAAATCCCTTTTCTCCAACGTCCATGGACTGACACAGCACCTTCAATTTTGACAAAGTGGGTTATGTTCCTGCTCATAGGAGAAGACTAAGGCAGAATGTTAGATGTTTAAAACATACATTCCAAAACCAGAGCTGAACAGCCCCGCCCAGGACCCTTCTACCTGTAGCCAGCAGCCTCAGTTTTTTTTTTTTTTTTTTTTTCTTTTTCTGCCTAGCAGAGGACGTGGCTCTTTTCAGAGCCAGTCTCTTAAATAAATGTTTTTTTTTTTTTTTTTTTAACTTTTATTACTTTATTTTTGAGATTCTTCTATCAACTGTTGGCTGGGCAACAGGTTGGGTAGTTCACTATCCTCGTAGTCGTCCCATCAAGCGTGCTGATCCTCGCTCTGCGTGAGATCAGTTCACGACATACCCCATGGCTCCAGGGGTGACTGGTGAGCTCTTTGCTCCAGGGTCCACAGAAGATTGGACAGTTTTGCTGCGTCTTTCGCGGTGGACTGGCCGACAAGCATATCACAGTGCAATACTGAGTAGCTGTCAGGAACACACCAGTGGGTCCTCGCTGGACGGGTAAGTACTGTTTCTCCTGCCTCAGCAGGTGCGTACATTCTGTGTGTTCCTATGGTGAGGGGGGTTTCCCTGTCTCCCCCTTGTTTTTACTACTGTCGCCTTGCTCTGGCGCACGCTGACTGGGGGTGCTTGGGGATCATTTTGCCCGGTGGGAGTCCATGTGGTCTGCACTCTGTGGATGCTTGTTTGCCAGCTTGGGCCTTCTGTTTTTCATTGCGCCGTCGGGTGCCATGGTTTACTGGTTTTTCTTTACTGTGTGAACTGGCATTGGGGGCCATTTTGCCGTGGCCTCACTATGGCGCACTTGTAATTGCGGCGGCCATTTTGTTGTAGTCGCGCACATTTTTTGGTGCTGGTTGGCTTCTATCGCTGCCTCAGAACGGCGCGATTCTCCTCAGTTACCTCACAGCTATATCTCTGTTCAACTTGCGCTGTAAGCGTGACACAGATGGCGGAACCGAGCGGTCCTAACTGGGTTGGTGAGTCCCCTGGATAACCCCCCCACAGTCTGTGCAGCTGAAGGGTGGACTTTTTTCTCATATTTGACAGTCTCAGAGGGTGGTATCATGGAGTCTGTGCACCTGCTTCCCCATTCATGTCTGAGGCAACTGGCAGTGCTACTGCACCTGCGGTCCCTATGGAACAGTTGTCGGCAGTCCTGGATTAATTTGTGCCAGGATGGAAGCGGCGTGCGAGCGCAAGGGGGCTATAAAGCACCATCTCCAGGGGAGTGCTTTGGTTTTGGATATGTGCATTGCTGAGGCGCAGGACCCTAGCTCTGAATATTTGGCTATTTTGACCAGGACATTCCCTGTGAGGACGACTCCTTTTTTCTGGGTCAGTAAATGACTGGAAGCTTGTGAGTGTACTCATTGATGCTGTGGGGGACACTCTCAGGCTGGAGGCTGCAGCTGAAGAACCCTGTTGGTGGAGGCTTTCTCCCTTGGTTCATTTAAGGCTGATCCTTCTAAAAAGGTCTTTCCCTATACACCTTTCTTTTGACAGATTCATATACCAGGTGTGGGACAAACCACAGAAGACCTTTGCGGTCTCGCAGCGTCTGGCTGTTAGGGACCCCTTTGAGGAGAACCGGATTAAGAAATGGGCTTCTCCCCCGGTGGTTAATCCCCCGGTCGCCCGGTTGCTTAAAACCACAACTCTCCCAGTTAAGGGGACACCTGCCTTTTTAAGGACCCTACTGATAGGAGGTTGGAAATGGTGAGGTGGTCCCTGTTAACTATGCTGGGTTCCGCGCTGCATTCTCTTGTAGCGGCGACCCTTGTGTTGCAGATGCTCACGGAATGGGCTAAAATTTTGCACATGACTGTACAGGAGCATAATCTTCCTCCAGATTGCATTGCACTGGCCGACCAAATGGTACACGGCCTGGTGTATGTGTGCGGTGCCACGTTGGACGTTGCCCCCCCCTAATCTCTAGGACTTCAGTGTCTGCGGTGGTTTTTATGTCGCCTGATCTGGTTAATATGCTGGTCTGCTGACCTGGCCTCTTAAGCTGCTGAAGGTTTTGCCTTTCAAGAGCGGAAGGCTATTTTGGTGCTTCCCTGGATGACATTATTAAAAATGTCGGAGGTAAGAGCACCCTTCTTCCTCTGCCTCCTAAGGCGAAGGAGCCGTTCCGTACGCCGAGTTCTCCCTTTACCTCTCAGAGGTTTTTTCGTCAGTCAGTTCCCGCGGGCAATCTCTCACGGACTGACAGGGGTGCGGCTGCTGGACAGAAGCGTCCCTGGGTGCGTAAGCCTAGCAAGCCCACCACCGCATGAAGCCTTGACCCCGCCAGACTCTTCGCAGGTTCTCGGTTAGGTGGACCTCCCGAATTTCCGACAGGTGGGTATGCGTGGTGGTCAACTCTGGTGGCCAGGAAAGGAACTCCATCCTGTACCCTGACAGGTTCTTGCCCTTAAATCTCTCTCTCCTTCCGGTGCGTCAAACTGCCCTTGCTGAGGTGTGGAGTAATTGTGCCGGTACCCTCAAAGGAGAGGTTTCAGGGATTTTATTTGAATCTGTTTGTGGTCCCAAAGAAGGACGGTGTCCGTCCAAGTCTTGACCTCAAAGCCCTAAATGCCTTTGTGAAGGTTCGGAGGTTCCCCATGGAATCATTTGCTCAGTGATTACTGCGCTCCACCAGGGGGACTTTCTGGCATCCTCTGACATCAAGGATGCCTACTTGCATGTGCCAATCTACGCGCGTCACCAGAAGTTTCTGCCCTTCGGTAAGCGGAGACTGCTATCAGTTTGTGGCTCTTCCCTTCGGTCTGGCGTCAGCACCGCAGGTTTTCACCAAGGTGCTTGCCCCGATTCTAGCTTTGCTGAGACAGCGAGGCATTGCTATCGTGGGCTATCTGGACGATCTGCTTCTGAGAGCAGTCTCTGGCTCAGAATTGGAGGAACATGTGTTGATAGCCTATCAGGCCTTCCGAGAATTCGGTTGGCTGCTGACCATTCAGATGTTGGTCCTGGTTCCGACTCAGCGTCTGGAGTCCTTAGGATTTATCCTGGACTCTTCAGAGGCGAGGGTTTTCTACCCTTGGACGAATTACAGACTGTTCAATCTGCGGTGCGGGTGCTGGCTTCCCAAAAGTGGTCGTCACTCCGTTTTTGCATGAGGGTCCTGGGACTCATGGTGGCTTCCTTCGAGGCTGTACCGTATGCCCAATTCCACACTCAAGCCTTACATGGGAGATCCTGTCCAGCTGGGACAAGTCTCCATTATCTCTGAATCGTCAGATCCAGGTGAGTCGCCTGGTCAAAGCTTCTCTGCCATGGTGGTTGAGATCCCCGTCCAATGGTACACCGATCTTGTGCGCCTCGGGGCAGACAATCCTTGGCGACTGCCTGTGCGGGAGGACCTTCTGTTTCGAGGTCCCATACTTCATCCTGCATTGCAGTCGCTGGCTTTAATGGCATGGCTATTGAAAGCCAGGTGCTGAGAGATCGGGGTCTCTCGGATTCAGTCATTTCTGCCATGCTGAGGGCACGGAAATCTGGGAGGTAGATATGCACTGGTACCTGGAGGGCCTACATCGCTATGTGCGAGGAGTTGGATTGGCGTCCACGGACGTATTCTGTTCCCAGGATCCTGCTGTTTTTGCAGAGGGGGGTGACCCAAAAGCTTGCTTTGAGCACTATTGAGGGTCAGATTTCGGCTTTAGCCATTTTCTTTCAGCGGCCGCTAGCGAGCCGTTCCTTGATTAGTGCCTTCGTGCAGGGGGTTCGCCATATGCTTCCCCCTATTAAGTCACCTCTTCCTCCTTTGGGATTTGAATTTCTTACTCTCGGTTCTTCACGAACCTCCTTTTGAAAAATGTTAGGTTCTTCTCTTAACTTTATCTCAGAAGGTGGCTTTCCTAGTAGCCATTACTTCTGTCAGAAGTAGGGGTGCAACGGATCAAAAAACTGAAGGATTGGATCGATCCTCGGATCAGGGGTCACGGATCGGATCGATCCTCGGATCAGGGGTCACGGATCGGATCATTTTCAGATCGGCAAAAACAAACTCAAATCTTGTTACCCCCACGGAGTTTTAAATTTCAGTAATTTTCAACACAAAATTGAGTTTTTATATGCTTAAATACATTATTTGTAAATCCAACAGACTGTTTACATGTTACATTTTAAAAGCTGCAGCAAACCTGCTGACCTTACATGGTGGTTAATGTGACACAACACCTCTGATTTTCACATTTAACTTAATCCGTTCGGATCACGGATCAGCACCGATCCGTTGCACCGCTAGTCAGAAGGGTTTCTGGATTGGCGGCCTTGTCTTGCAAACCGCCATACTTGGTCCTTCATAAGGCTAGGGCGGTGCTACGCCCACAACCTTCTTTCTCCCGAAGGTTGTCTCGGCCTTCCACCTTAATGAGGACATTGTGCTTCCTTCCTTATGTCCTCGTTCATCGCATCCCAGAGAGTTTGCGCTTCACACGTTAGACGTGGTACGTGCCTTACCTGTCTGTTACGGCTTCATTTAGAAAGTCTGACTCGCTGTCTCTGTCAAAACAGGGCCAGGCGGTTTTGTCTGCCACCATTTCTAGGTGGATCTGACACTGTCATACAGGCCTATGCCCTTAAGGGGCGGGCGCCTCCCTTTCCGGTTACGGCACAGTCAACCAGGGCAATTGGTACTTCATGGGCTTTCCGACATCAAGCATCTGTTGCACAAGTGTGCAAAGCGGCGACCTGGTCGTCCACACATACCTTACCATAGTTCTGTAATGTTGATGTGGCTGCCGCTTTTGATGCTTCCTTAGGCCTCAAGGTTTTGCAGGCGGCTGTTTAATGTTGCAACTCCTCCGTTGAGGAGCTCTGCTTGTTTGGGGTGAATTTTTTTTTTTTTCTCCCCTTGATACTGTTCCCACCCCTCGTTTTTTGACACTGCTTTGGGACATCCCACTTTGTCAAGATTGAAGATTCTGTGTCAGTCCATGGATGGAAAGAAAATAGGATTTTTTTTTTTTTTTTGTACTCACCGTAAAAAAAAATTCTGACGTCCATGGACTGACACAGCACCCACCCCTCCTTTCTTTGTTTGTACTGCTTTACTACGAACTGAGGCTGCTGGCTGCAGGTAGGAGGGTTATGTCTGGAGGGACCGCCCCCTGGGCCGGGCTGTTCAGCTCTGGTTCTGGAATGTATGTTTTAAACATCTAACATTCTGCCTAGTCTTCTCCTATGAGCAGCAACATAACCCACTTTGTCAAGATTGAAGATGCTGTCAGTCCATGGACGTCAGAAGGATTTTACGGTGAGTACAAAAAAATCCTATTTTTATTATATTGCAGATTCCAGTTCTTAGATGTGATGGCTGCATTTTTAATTTTTTTTTGGCTTTTTTTTATTTGATCCAGTCAGTAGGTCTATTTTTTAAAAAAAAACAAGCTCTCTTCCGTATTTTTAGTTTACAGAAATGACACAAACCATTTAACACTGACGGGTGCTTACAATGATCCGCTTTTATTGAGGTAAAACCATTATCCCCCCCCCCCCCCCAATTTTTAGCTTTAACTGATTTATAAAGTGTCAACTGGAATTTGGCTTCAATTTTATTTAACTAAATCTGATAGTACATCTAACACTTCCCTCCCCCAGACTGACAAAGTTGCTGTCAAAAGGTGTCGGCACACATTTTTTGTGATTCGGCACTGCGTTAATTTTACTGACTGTTGTGCGACGCTCCACCCAAACAAAATTTTCGTCCTTTTTTCCCCACAAATTGAGCTTTCTTTTGGTGGTATTTGATCATCTGCATTTTTTTTTGTGCTACAAACAAAGGCCGACATTTTTGAAAACAATATTTTGTACTTTTTTGCAATAATAATAATAAATATCCCCCCCCCTTTTTTTTTTTAAGAAACATTTTTTTCTGTTTAAACATATGTATTCTTCTACATATTTTGGTAATAAAAATTGTAATAAGCGTATATTGATTTGTGCAAAAGTTATAGCGTCTACAAAATGGGGTATAGAATCATGGTATTTTTATAAAAAAAAAATTTTGACTAGTAATGGTGGCTATCTGCAACTTTTATCGGGACTGCGACATTATGGCGGACACATTGGACAATTTGACACATTGTTGGGACGATAAAAATGCACTGATTACTGTAAAAATGTTGGTGACATGGAAGGGGTTAACACTAGGGGGCGATCAAGGGGTTAACTGTGTTCCCTGACTGTGTTCTAACTGTGGAGGGAGGGGACTGACTAGAGGAAATGACAGATCGCGGTTCCCAGATATTAAAAACTCTAAATCTGTCTCCTCACAGAACAGGGATTTGTGTGTTTACACACGTACACACACGTGTACACACACACACACGTCCCTGTTCTGCCTCTCATGCCTGTGATCGCTCGCGGCCGGCAGTCATTGCGACCGCCTGTCACGAGCATCGGCACTTCGGCGATGCAGTGCGTGTGCACACCTCCTATCCTGCTTAAAGGGACCGACGTACAGCTATGACCGTTCGCGGGATCTTGCCGACATGCCGCAGTATGACGGCGTCTGGTCTACAAGTGGTTAAAGGGACATTTTGGAGAAATTTTCCACAAAACGCCCCATGCGCTGCAGCACCCCAAGCACATTGCCTCCCACCAAAGGACCAGACACTCGTTCAAAGACCACGCATGCAGTGTTTTGATATCTTCCTCCCTGACTCAGCCATTGTGGATACAAAAGTAAAGGTCATGCATGGTATTTGAATGAGCTGGTGCACAATACTTTAAGTGTTGGCAATGCACTTGTAAACGTGCTGCCATTTAGGCGGTGTGGTCGCCTACCCATATATGCACGCATATATGATTTTAAAATCAATAACTAAAAATATATACATACTCTCACCCCCCCCCCCCCCCCCAAAACCTCTTTAAGAACGGCACCCAAGAGAACATGGCTCCTCCAACAGGAAATGCCTCATCCAAAGCTTCAACAGGAGGCCTTTACGCAGTTTCCTTCAGTTTTTTTTTTGTTACCTCTGGTGGGAGCCAAGATCTCTCAGGTCTGCCCTGGGAGACGAGAGGTTCTCGCCTGAAAATCCTTTTTTTTTTTTTTCTGCCTAGAGTCTGTGATCCTCCCGCTTGCCTCTAGCTGGATGGTTCAGTGGGCTCCCACTTCCCCCCTCGTGCTCGGTGAGAGCCTGTACTGCCTGGGAGTAATATAATATGTATTAGAGCGCTACTCGGCACAATGTAGACAAATCAAGGGTGATCAATTGGTATCAGCTGCAACCATTCTAAGTGGAAAAAATCTGTTTCTCAAAAATCAAGTGTTTGAAATATAATAGTGCGCTTGAAACCTAGAACCTACAATCCTAAAGTGATGTCACCGTGAATAAGCAAAAATAAACTGAGTGAGACAATACCTCAAAAAGTAGGTATCAAACTATTGTGATCTGCATTAGTACAAAAAAAAAAAAAGTGAAATATTATAGGATATCAAAAAATACAAATATAATTCACAATAGTATTTCCAAAAAAATATATGAGGGCTTCTGTGATAAAATACAAATAAAAAGGTCTGTGTACAAAGCTGAATGCCAGGTCTCAACAATAATCCTATGAACTGCTTAGTCACAATTGAAGTCAATATACGTGATGAGCATAAACTTGTCCACACCAACGAGAGCTGTCAGCTGTTTCACTTGCATGTAGCGATATGATAAGAAACAAAGAAAACAATCATAGCGCAGACATCCCTACTAGAAATAGAAACATCAAGTAAAATCTGCACTCACACAGCCAGGAATAAGAGGCGCTTGATAGCTCAGTAAGATGCAATCTCCTCACTAGTCACTTGCATGACTAGCTTGTAGCGTGATTAGGCTCCTCCTCCCTACGCGTTACGTCAAAGTCATCCCATGAATAAGTCGAGTGACTTCGACGTAACGCGTAGGGAGGAGGAGCCTAATCACGCTACAAGCTAGTCATGCAAGTGACTAGTGAGGAGATTGCATCTTACTGAGCTATCAAGCGCCTCTTATTCCTGGCTGTGTGAGTGCAGATTTTACTTGATGTTTCTATTTCTAGTAGGGATGTCTGCGCTATGATTGTTTTCTTTGTTTCTTATCATATCGCTACATGCAAGTGAAACAGCTGACAGCTCTCGTTGGTGTGGACAAGTTTATGCTCCTCACGTATATTGACTTCAATTGTGACTAAGCAGTTCATAGGATTATTGTTGAGACCTGGCATTCAGCTTTGTACACAGACCTTTTTATTTGTATTTTATCACAGAAGCCCTCATATATTTTTTTGGAAATACTATTGTGAATTATATTTGTATTTTTTGATATCCTATAATATTTCACTTTTTTTTTTTTTTATTTTGTACTAATGCAGATCACAATAGTTTATTGATACCTACTTTTTGAGGTATTGTCTCACTCAGTTTATTTTTGCTTATTCACGGTGACATCACTTTAGGATTGTAGGTTCTAGGTTTCCAGCGCACTATTATATTTCAAACTGCCTGGGAGTGCTGCCCTTGGCTTTTGGCAGATGGGTGGTGTGCGGAGGCTCTCGCTTGCCTCCCACAATGTGGAGCAACGGCGGTGAAGGGTGAAGCGGCCGCCATTATTCTGGTGGCAGAGGAGAGCTCTGTCACGTCCTGTGCACTTTTGGGTCAGGCGCGCAGCAAGATTTCTGGCCGCAATGCTAAGGGGGAGAGAGCAGGGTCACCTGGTGCCTTTTTTTAACTTCCGGTTCGGCGCAGCAGCGGTTTTAATTCCGGGAACCAGCAATTCGTTCAGCCACGCGACCGCAGTTCGCTCTGTAATGGATGATGCAGAGGATAAGGGGGCAAGCCAAGGCACCAGCAAGGCCAAGGTAAGGGACTTTATTCCTTTTGCTGTTGGCCTTTCTCCTATGAGTGTAAAGCCCCACTCCCCCCTCTGTGCTCCCTGGTGTGTGTGTGTGTAGCGTGGTGGGTAGTGGGGTTGCGCTTACTGCCTAGCATAAGGGACTCCAAAGTGGTGGTGGTGGCTTGCTTGGGCACAGGGAAGTGAGAGGTTCTTTCCTAGTACACTTGGGTGTTTTTTTGTGGTCCTTTTTTTGTTTTTCTTCTTTGTCCAGGCCAAAAGCTCTGTTCAACCAGTCAAGAGAAGGTGCCCTGTCTGCAAAGAAAAATTGGTCTCTCGGGGGAGCCTAGGGCTCTGCAGCCATCTTCAGAATCACAAGGGGTTTTTCTAATACAGGTGGGAGGTCCTGTCTCCCAGGATACTTCCCAAGAACCTGCTTCCCACGCTCCAGATGGAATAGGTTCAGAAGCGGAGGAAAATTAAGCAGATGCTGCCTCTTAAGTACAAGTTGTCACTAGGGATGAGCTTCGAGTTCGAGTCGAACTCACGTTCGACTTGAACATTGCCTGTTCACATGTTTGCCGAACAGCGAACAATTTGGGGTGTTCGTGGCAAATTTGAAAAGGCCCGGGAAAATCCTGTAAATGTCTATGGGAGAGATCTAAAGTGCTAATTTTGAAGGCTTGTATGCAAGTTATTGTCATAAAAAGTGTTTGGGGACATGTCCCCAGGGGACATGTATCAATGCAAAAAAATAGTTTTACAAAAGGGTTGTTTTTTCAGGAGCAGTGATTTTAATAATGCTTAAAGTGAAACAATAAAAGTGAAATATTGCTTTAAATTTCCCTGTAAAGCAGCGCTTGTTTCCCTTTCTTAGAACTGTCCCTGCACAAAATGTAATTTCTGAAGGGGAAAAAGTCATTTAAAAGCACTCGCGGCTATAATGAATTGTCGGCTCCCGGCAATACAGAGAAAGGTCATTGCTAAAAAAAAAAAATGCGTGGGGGTCCCCCCAAATTCAATTACCAGGCCCTTCAGGTCTGGTATGGATATTAAGGGGAACCCTGCGTCAATTTTTTTTTTTAAATGACGTAGGGTTCCCCCCAAATATCCATACCAGACCCTTTATCCGAGCACGCAACCTGGCAGGCCGCATGAAAAGAGGTAGGGACGAGAGACGCCCCCACCCCTCCTGAACCGTACCAGGCCACATGCCCTCAACATGGGGAGGATATCCCCATGTTGATGGGGACAAGGGCCTCATCCCCACAACCCTTGCCCCGTGGTTGTGGGGGTCCGCGGGAAGGGGGCTTTTCGGAATCTGGATGACCCCTTTAACAAAGGGGACCCCCAGATCCCGGCCCCGTATGTGAATTGGTAAGGGGAACATTGTACCCCTACTATTACACGAAGAAAGTGTAAAAAAAAAAAAAAAAAAATTTAAAAAAAACAGACACCTTGAAAGTCCTTTTATTAAAAATAAAAACACATTCTAGCGATGTAATCCAGTGTCTCGCGGCGATCTGATGTCCAGCGCTGCAGTCTGCACTTCAAACGCCCCGGTCCCTCGTACCTCAGACCCCGCCTACTTCATTGCAGTGTAGGTCCGCTCAGCCAATGACGTTTCGCGTGCAGACTGCAGCGCTGGACATCTGATCGCCGCGGGACATTGGATTACATCGCTGGAATGTGTTTTTTTTTATTTGTTTTTTATTTTTAATAAAGGACTTTTCCAAGGTGTCTGTCTTTTTTTTCTTACACTTTCTTCGTGAAATGGTATGGGTACAATACCCCTTACCAATTCACATAAGGGGGGGTGGGATCTGAGGGTCCCCTTTGTTAAAGGGGTCTTGCAGACATCCTCCCCATGTTGAGGGCATGTGGCCTGGTACGGTTCAGGAGGGGGGTGGGGGCGCTCTCTTGTCCCCCCTCTTTTCCTGCAGCCTGCCTGGTTGCGTGCTCGGATAAAGGGTCTGGCATGAATTTTTGGGGGAACTCCACGCCATTTTTTTTTAAATTTGGGGTGGAGTTCCCCTTAAAATCCAGACCTGAAGGGTCTAGTATGGATATTTAAGGGAGCCCCACGTCATTTTTTTAAAGTTGACGCAGGGTTCCCCTTAATATCCATACCAGACCTGAAGGGACTGGTAATTGAATTTGGGGGGACCCCCACGCATGTTTTTTTTATTTTTTTATCAATGACTTTTCTCTGTATTGCCGGGAGCCGACAATTCATTATAGCCGCGAGTGGTTTTAAATGACTTTTTTTCCTTCAGAAATTACATTTTGTGCAGGGACAGTTCTAAGCAAGGTAAACAAGTGCTGCTTTACAGGCATACTATACACCCCCCCCCCCCCCCCCCCGGTACGAAATTTTAAAGGAATATTTCATTTTTTATTTTTCACTTTATGCATTATTAAAATCACTGCTCCCGATAAAATAGCAGTTTTTAAAACTTTTTTTTTTTTTTTTTCATCGATACATGTCCCCTGGGGCAGGACCCGGGGTCCCCAAACCCTTTTTAGGACAATAACTTGTATATTAGCCTTTTATAATTGGCACTTTTGATTTTGATCGTTCGAGTCTATTGTATTTAATAGGGTTCTAAAGTTCACGCAACTTTTTAGGTCTGTTCTCAGGTTCTATTGTGAACCGAACAGGGGGTGTTTGGCTCATCCCTAGTTGTCACTAGAAGAGGTAGGAGGACTCTTGAAAGTAATCCACGCTATCTTCGGGATCGAGGAAGAAAAGTAGGAGCTCTCACTGCGTGTACTCTGGTCTGGGAGACTCAAAAGGCCGTACTTTTCTGGTCCATTTGATAATCGCAGACATGATTAAAAAAATGGCTGAAACCAGAGAAGAAGCCATTTTTTTTTTTCTTCGGCCCACAAGAGAAGATTCCCATTTGAGGAAAGTCCTGACTATCTGGAGCAAGGTTCCAAAACTGGATTCAGCTTTCTCGCAGATCTCGAAGTCAACTGACCTTGTCTTTGAAGATATGGGCACGCTAAAGGAGTCCATGGATAAGAGGATGGACCTACTTCTTAAAAAGCCTGGCAATCGGTTATGAACAATCTAAAACCGGCAATGGCAACAACATGTGTTGCCAGGATTTTAGAGCACTGGATTAACCAGATGAAAGGCCCATGTTACTGCGGATTCCCCGAAACGGGAGATTTTGGATTCCTTTACTACCCTATCTGCAGCAGTGTCATATATTGCAGATGCCTCGGCAGAGTCCATATGCATGTCGGCTAGGTCCGCAGCATTAACAAACTCTGCTAGGAAGGCGTTATGGCTAAAAACCTGGCCCGGGGATGCAGAATAAAAAAATAGGCTGTGTAGCATTCCCTTTGCAGGGGATTTGCTGTTTGGTTCAGAACTAGAATCCATTCTTGACCGAACGGCCGGTTTAAAAGGAAATGGTTTCCAGACAAACAGCAGGTGCAGACCCGAAACTTTTTTTTTTTGGCCTCAAAGAACAGCAGGAAGATAAAACGCAGGGAAAAAAGTAATGGTCTTAAAGAAGCTCCAAGGGTAGGAGTGGAGTGCTCTTCAATCCTCCTGCGACTTCCAGAAAATCGCAGTGACTCCTTCCTCGCAGTCGGAGGGAGGTTTCAGGAGTTTCTTCTGCAATGGAGAGGAATTACACCAAACCAATTAATTCTAAACATACTCTCCCAGGGATATGTTATCAAATTCTCTGAAGAACCTCCAAAAAAGTTACTTGGTGACCAACGCCCCAAGGGCTCCAGCCAAGGCTCTTGCCATGAAGTCCCTAATTGAGGAACTGAGATCCCAAAGTCATTGTTCCAGTTCCTTCAAGGGTTCTACTCGCACAGATTCCTCGTTCAGAAACCCTCAAAATTCTCACCCCAAATCTCAAGATGCTAAATCGATCGGTAGAGTACAGAAGATTTTGGTTGGATTAAATTTTCTCCAGAAGCAGAGCTCTTCAGTGCCTAGCAGGAAGTATTCTAAGACGGGCAGAGCTCCATATTGTATCCTTGTCTGCGGTCCATCTAAAGAACTCTTAACAGGGTAGCTGACTTTGTCTGCAGAAACCGGGTGTACGAGGCAGAGTTGCGATTGAAACCGGAAATCTTCCATATGATCGTGAAGAAATGGGGACCGCCAAAGTGGATCTTTTTGCAACTCAGGAAAAATGCATAGGTGTCTATTTCTCCCTGAACAGAACCGAGCGTTTCTTTGAAAGCAAAAAAATGTATTCAGACGCCGAAGATTTCCAAGTTTGACGCCAAACGTGATAACCCCTGTTTAGCAGTGTTTCGTTTATAGGCGTTTTTCGTTTTTGGCCATTTAAAAAAAAAAAAAAAAGTCTCGCCTAGTTTTTCACTATATATATATATATATATATATATATATATATATATATATATATATATATATATATATATATATATATATTGTGTATGTTCTCTTTTCAGACTGAATTCTTCTGCATACAGATTCTAATTTTTTTTATCGAGGGTCGCTTCGGTCCAATATCGAGCTCCGGAGATGTTATGCTCTACTTTTTGCTCTAATCCACCGGGAAAGAAGGAAGAATTCCATACCTTGGATGTTAGGAGAGCAGTCTTAAGTTATCTTGGAAGCCACTAAGGACTTTAGGCGTTCAGACGCATTATTTGTTTTATATGCTGGTAGTAAGAGAGGAAGACAAGCTACCAGAGGAACCATTGCCAGATGGTTGAGAATGGCGATCAGAGGCCTATTCCCTTTCAGGCCAGGAGAGTTCAGTTGGTATTCAGGCTCATTCTACAAGAGCTTTGGCGGTGAGTTGGGCAGAAAGAGCTGGTGCCACCCCAGAACAGATTTGTAAATCAGCTACATGGACGAGTCTGACAACCTTTGCCCGTCATTATAGGTTAGACCTGACGGCTGGGGACCAGGCTTTCGGAAGCAAAGTCTTGCAAGCTGTTGTCCCACCCTAAATGGGCTAAGTCTCGATTATCCTCTCGGGTGCTGTCCTGAAAAGTTTTGGGAAAATTCAAGTTACTTACCAGTAACTTGTTTTCCAATAGTCTTTCGGGACCGCAATAACCTGCCCTTTTTTTGTTGCTGTAATACTATAACTGTCGCTTATGTGTTGGGGCTGGGGGTTCTCTACAAACAACTGAAGGAAGCTGCGTGGATGCCTCCTGTTAAAGATTTGGATGATGAGGTGTTTCCTGTTGGAGGAGGAGCCATGATCTCTCGGGTGCTGTCCTAAAAACTATTGGAGAACAAGTTACCGGTACTGAGGATTGTAATGTGAATGTGCTTGGGGGTTCTGCAGTTAGTGGGTGATTTATGGAAAATTGGCTTGGTTAGCGGTTGCAGTAAAGTGCCGCTAGCGGGGCCCCTTCAACCCCAGCTAGCGGCCGAGAAAATGGTTAATAGGGCCCAAAAAGCGCCACTGCCAAAGTGCTTTGCAGGCGCTTTCACAGCGTTGCCCATTCTTTTGAATGGGCAGGGGCGGTGGACGAGCGGTGTATACACATATTTACATATACATATTACTCTTTCGTCCATGGACCGACACAGCCTCTCTATTGACAAAGTGGGTATTATCCGTTAATTAGGAGTGACTAGGCAGAAAACTTGTAAAAAGTGTTGCATCACACCTTCCACAGTACCGCACAGGGGGCGGACCCTCTGGGTATATCCCCTCAGTCTGCATCTCGCAGATCAGTTTTTCTGTCTAGCAAGGAGTAGGACATGGCTCCCTTCGGGCCCATTGGTCCGGGGGAAAAACACACACACACACACACACACACACACACACACACACACACACACACACACACACACACACACACACACACACACTGCTACATTTGTTTTCTTCGATCAACTGCCGACTGGGTGACAGGCTGGATCCTCGATCCTTGTAGTCTCCCCAGTTTGGCCATTGAGCGTGTGCCGACCCTAGTTACGCGCTGGGTTTTCCACGACATGCCCGTTGCTCCACGGGTGGCCGGTGAGCCTACGCTCCAGGGCCTGCATCGGACCGCTCAGTTTCGGCTGACCTTGCGGCCGAGTCACAGCAGCCTGGCCGGTGAGCGTCACGCTCCAGGGCATACATATGATGATCGTCCCTTTTTGGGTCCAATCACAGCATGCCTGGCCAACAGTAACCTTCCGTGCGTGGACGATTATCTGTTTGGAATGTCTTCCAGCATAATACATGCAAGATAGGTAAGTAAACTCCCCTGCCTCGGCTGGGTGATTTGGCTGGACATTCTTGGAGAGACCAAGTAAGTGGTTGTGGCCCCTTTCTTCCCTCTCTTCCCTGCCTTTACCCTCCTCCCTGGGCTTCTAGCTAAAGGGTGCTGGGGGTCACCTAAGGGGTTCCACTGGAGCGGGGCTGGCTGTAACTAACATTTAAAAGAAATGTCATTTCTGCTTAAGTTTGAGCTTCCTCCTCCATGCTGTCGGCGGCCATTTTGTGGTGGTCCATGCCGGGCCGGCCTCTAGTGACTGCCCGGCGGCCATCTTCCTGTGGTTTCGGCGCCATTTTCTTGTAGTCCACACCCACTGGCCTCAACTGATCCACGGCCATGTTTGTCCACCCTGTATGTAGATATTGCCGTTCGGCGGCCATCTTTTTGTTGGCTACGGCTGCTTGGCCTCTATCTTTGGCTCGGCAGCCATTTTCTTAGAGCCCACATCTTCCATACAGACGGTTTTGGCGGCCATTTTGCGAGAGTCTCCGGCCTCTAGGGTGCATTAAACTGGTACGAATATTCACACAGGAAGCGCTGATAAAAGAAGCAGACTGACACAGCAGCAGTGGGACAGCATCACAGGCGCAGCACACGGCAGCATAGCAGTACCGGTCCAGAGTGGTGAGTCCTCTGGGTAACCCAACATCTCTGCAGCGCAGGAGGGTGGCCTATTGATATCTTGCCTGGAGCCCTGTGGGTGTCAGCGTGTGGTCAGCATGGCATCTGAGCCAGATGTCTTCTCCCCTGAAACACCAGATTTAGCAGCTGGTGCCCCTGAGGTGTCTATGAACGCAATGTCGGCAATCCTAGAGGCGTTTGCTGCCAGGGTGGAAGCAGCACACGGGAATACAGGGGGTAGTAAATGCCCCCGTCCCCTGCAAGCTTCTGGGGATAATTCTGATGCAGAACCAGGTCCAGCTACGGCTCAGGGCCCAGAATCTGACGCATCCGAGACTGCAGACCGTGACCGGACAGTGAGGATGACTCCAGGTCCAGGTCAGTACGCGAGACGGCTTGGAATCTGACCTTATTACTGCAGTGCGGGATACGCTAAAGTTGGAAAATACTGCAGAAGCAGCAGAGACTCCAGGTCCACTTGGGTTTCATAAACCTGCCCGCACTGCTAAGGTGTTCCCTTGTGTGTCTTATTTTGATAAACTCTTATACAAGGAATGGGAGAACCCACTGAGAGTCTTTACAGCCCCTAAGAGGTTTGCGGTACGGTACCCCTTTGAGGAGAGTTTTCTGAAGAAATGGACCTCTCCCCCTTTTAGTGGACCCTCCGGTGTCCAGACTTAATAGAGCCACCACAATTCCAGTAGAAGGGGCTCCTGTTTTCAAGGACCCTGTGGATAAGAAGGCTGAAGCACTCGCTTGCTACCTATACTTAGTGGTAGGCTCGGCAGTACGCCCGGCATTGGCGGGGGCCCTAGTGTCTCAGACACTTACTGAATGGGCAAGATTGCTACTCCAGGGGTTAAGGAGCGAGATGCTCCTCCTGATGAGATAACCTTGGCCGACCAGTTGGTCCAGGGCCTTAGGTTTGTCTGCGAGTCAGACATGGATATTATTCCCCTGCTGTCTAAAGCTTCGGTTTATGCAGTAGCAATACGCTGCCTGATCTGGCTAAAGGGCTGGTCTGCGGACCAGACCTCCAAGAAAGCCCTGTTGGATCTGCCCTTTAAGGGCGGATAACATCAAGGATGCCACAGGAGGTAAAAGCACTTTGCTTCCTCAAACTAGCAAGGGTAGGGGCCATGCCAAGGGCAAGGGCCCTCCTTTACTGCACGCAAGCGTTTTTTTCGTCCCCCTAGGGCGACAGGGAAAAGACCCCAGGCCGACAAGGCGCATGCCCAAGGACAAATGTGTCCTTGGTCCCACAGACACAACAAGCCTGCGGACTAATCTGCGTCCACATGAAGGTCCGCCCCCACCCAGCTCTCGGGTGCAGGGATGTCTTCGAAAATTCGCGACTCAGTGGACTGCTCTAATCTACGACAGGTGGGTTTGCTAAGTAATCTCCTCAGGCTACAAGATAGAATTTCTCTCTTGTCCACTACCTCCAATCTCCGGCTACTATCGACCCGTCGGGAGGCCCTGTATGGGGCGGTCCAGGGTCTACTGGAACGCGGGGTAGTTTTTCCAGAACAGGAACGGGGTCAGGGTTTTTACTCAAATCTGTTCATTGTGCCGAAGAAGGATGGGGTTCATCCAATCTTAGATCTCAGAGCCCTCATTTGCTTTGTGAAGGTACAAAGATTTCGGATGGAGTCGGTTCGATCTGTAGTCACGGCTCTCCATCTGGGGGACTTTCTGGCCTCCTTGGACATCAAGGACGCATACCTGCATGTCCCCATATACTCCAGACACCAGGAGTCTCTGATTTGCTGTCGGGAAGAACCACTACCAGTTTGTGGCCTTCCCGTTTGGCCTTGCTTCAGCACCCAGGACGTTCACCAAGGTGCTCGCTCCGATTCTGGCACTTCTAAGACAGCGGGGTATCTCTATCATGGGCTACTTGGACGATCTTCTACTGAAGGCGCCTTCAAGCTCAGAATTAGAGGCAAGCTTGTCAATTACCGGTCAGACTCTTCGAGACTGTGGTTGGATACTAAACACGCAAGAGTCAGTATGGTGCCCACTCAACGCCTAGTGTACCTGATTGATTCTTGATTCCTCAGAGGCAAAGGTATTCCTCCCTGTGGAGAAGTTGCAGACCCTTCGGGCTGCAGTACGGCAGCTGACTTCCAGGAATTGGTCGTCACTCCGTTTTTGCATGCGAGTGTTAGGCCTCATGGTAGCCTCCTTTTGAGGCGGTCCTATATGCTCAATACCACACTCGAGTGTTACAGAAGGAAGTTCTGTCCAGGTGGAACACATGTCCATCATCTCTGGATTAGCAAATCAGAGTGAGCCACCTAGTCAGGAGATCCCTGGTATGGTGGCTGACGGCACCGGCTCTAATGGCCGGTAAGTCATTTCTTCCGGTTTACTGGATAGTGATCACGACGGACGCCAGCCTTACAGGTTGGGGGGGAGTCTGGGGTGTTCAGTCGGCGCAAGGTCGCTGGACCCCAGAGGAAGCCCTCCTGCCGATAAATATCCTGGAATTCCGGGCGATCAGGCTGTGCCTCTTCAAATGGTCTCAGAGGCTGCAAGGGCGTCCAGTCAGACAACGCCATAGCAGTGGCATATGTCAATCATCAAGGAGGAACAAGAAGCTCAGCTGCAGCATCGGAGGTCGCTCGCATCCTGAGGTGGGCAGAAAGGAGCGTACCGGCATTGTCGGTCGTGTACATTCTGTGTGTGGAAAACTGGCAGGCGGACTACTTGAGCCGCCAGATGCTGGACCAGGGAGAAATGGTCCTTACATCCAGAGGTGTTCCAACTCCTCTGCCAAAGATGGGGCACACCAGACGTAGATCTTCTGGCTTCCCGACTCAATCGGAAGGTATTGAGGTTTGTGGCCCTTTCAAGAGACCCATGGGCAGACGCAATGGACGCGTTGGTGGCATCGTGGGGTCAGTATCGGCTAATCTATGCCTTCCCTCCCTTAAGGCTTCTTCCTCTTCTGGAGGCAGAGGGAATTCCAATGATCCTAATCGCTCCAGATTGGCCTCAGCGTCCTTGGTACGCTGATCTAGTACGTCTGGTAGCAGACGTCCCCTGGCGCCTACCACTACGGAAGGGCCTGCTATCACAAGGTCCCATACTCCATCCTGCTTTACGAGCACTGGCTTTAACGGCGTGGCTATTGAGAGCCAGGTACTGAGAGACCGTGGCCTATCAGATTCAGTAATCTCTACTATGAGAAGTGCTTGTAAACCGTCCTCTAGGAAGGTTTATCACAGCACTTGGAAGGCCTACATCTCCATGTGTGAGGAAATGAAATGGCATCCGTGTACTTATTTGGTTTCCAGAATCCTGCTGTTTTTACAGCGTGTGGTGGACCAAAGGCTTGCCTTAAGTACGATTAAGGGGCAGAAATCTGCCCTGGCTGTCCTTTTTCAGCGACTCACTCTCTCGTGAGTACATTTTGTGCAGGGGGTTCGACATGTGGCCCCTCTGGTCCGTTCCCCGCTACCTCCGTGGGACTTGAACCTGGTCCTCTCGGTGCTTCAGAAGGCACCGTTTGAGAATATTAGAGATATTCCCCTGTTGACACTTTCTCAGAAGGTGGTCTTTTTGGTGGCTGTTACGTCAGACGAGTCTCTGAGCTGGCAGCCTTGTCCTGCGAGGCTTCCCATTTGATTTTCCACAAGGATAAGGTGGTGCGGCGGCCACACCCTTCCTTTCTTCCGAAGGCCGTTTCGGCTTTTCGTCTCAACGAAGACATTGTACTTCCATCCTTGTGTCCTCATCCGTCGAATCCTAAGGAGTTGGCGTTGCATTCCTTGGACGTTGCCCGAGCTTTGAGAGTATACCTATCTGCTACTTCCCTGTTCCGGAAGTCAGACTCACTGTTTGTTTCGGTGGCTGGTCCCAAGAAGGGCCAAGCAGTCTCGTCGGCCACCATCTCTAGGTGGATCCGACAGGTAGTAATCCAGGCTTACGCCTTAAGGGGTCAAGCGCCCCTCTTTCCAGTCATGGCGCATTCGACCAGGGCAATAGGTGCCTCTTGTGCTTTCCGACATCAAGCGTCTGTTTCCCAATTATGTAAAGCGTCGACTTGGTCGTCCGCTCACACTTTCACCAAATTCTACAAAGTTGATGTAGGTGCATCTTCGGATGCCTCTTTCGGCCTCAAAGTTTTGCAGGAGGCTGTTTAGAGTTGCAACCCCTCCGATGGAGGAGTGTTGTTTTGTGTTTGGGGTGAAGTTATTTTTATGCAGTTACCACCCCTCATTTTTTCTCTGACACTGCTTTGGGACATCCCACTTTGTCAATAGAGAAGCTGTGTCGGTCCATGGACGAAAGAGTAAATAGGATTTTTTACTCACCGTAAAATCCTTTTCAGAGTCCATGGACCGACACAGCACCCACCCCTCCTTTTTAAGTTTGTACTGCTTTTTGACGAACTGATCTGCGAGATGCAGACTGAGGGGATTTACCCAGAGGGTCCGCCCCCTGGGCGGTACTGTGGAAGGTGTGATGCAACACTTTTTACAAGTTTTCTGCCTAGTCACTCCTAATTAACGTATAATACCAATTATGTCAATAGAGAGACTGTCGATCCATGGACTCAGAGAAAAGGATTTTACGGTGAGTAAAAAATCCTATTTTTTCTAACGTCCTGCAAGCGCACCACCCCAGTGTGAAAGCACTCGGCTCACACTGGGGCTGCAGGGGAGATGTTTTTCAGGCACTTTACATGCGCTATTTTTAGCCCAAAAGCCTCTGAAAAATGCCCCAGTGTGAAAGGGGTCCAAAAGTAGAGAAGTAGGATTCCTATAGGGAATAAGACGCCATAGTTTCTATAACAGCAGGCTTGAATTTTTGAATTTACGAAAGTCCAGTCAGTACGTTTTTCTTGTGGTTGAGGTCTGAATTTCATTCCTGCGCTATAATACATCACAGCCCTCTTTTACCTCACAGTTCCCTTTCTACATTAGTGTCTGCAGCCTACCTTCACAGTATGTTTTACATCAGTCCCCTCTTTATACCGGTTTTCACAGTCCCCCTTTACATCACAAATCCCCCCTCTACAGCAGTCCCACAGTGTTCTCCAGTCCTCATCGCATTATAGCCCTCCTTTTTATATTGCAGTCACAGCCCCCCCTCCCCGCACACATCCCATTTCCCCCCACCCCCTCCCGGCAGTTGTCCCCTACCACCATTCTCCCCTACGCACGCGCCCCCCCCTTAAAAATCACAGCCCCTTCCCTTAAATCACTATCCCCCTGAAATTACAGCTCCGGTTTTTCTTGCATCACAGTAACATAAATGGTGTGGCACGTGCATTTGTATTCAGCCCCTTTACTCTGATACCCCTAACTAAAAGCTAGTGGAACCAATTGCCTTTTAGAAGTCGGCTCACTTGGTTGAATGAAAAAAAAAAAGCGTACTAGGCTTTAATGTTGGAAGCAGTAGCGGCATGTGAAAAAAGATATCAATACTGCTTAGTTTGCTTTTATTATTTTTTTTAAATTTTAAACCTGGAAAAAAGTTGTCGTCTTTTCATTCTAATACTTGTGTAGCATACTAAAGCAGTTGCACTTGGTCTGGGCATCTAAGCGTAAAGGCATAAAATACCTCTGCTCTTGAAACATTTTAAGGATTGGTGCTAAAGACATGCATCTGAGCAGATGGACTGTGCCTTAGGCTGGCCATAGACGTGTAGTATTGAGAGGGAATCCCTCTCGTGGAGCCTTTGTGTTCTTCCGGTAGGGGAAGCTATCTCCGCCAGTAGAACAGAGTGATTATTGCTAGTGGCTATAACCGCTAGCAATAATCGCATGTAAAATCCGGCAGGCTGGTTGTACTCAAATTGATCGCTCAACTTTGGTACATTTAGCCTGGCCATACATGGTTTGAATCTGACTTTCTTTTTTTTCTTTGCTTGTTACAGTGCTTTACTGGTGATTAAAATGTGTCAGATTTTTAGTGGTGCATAAAGTCTGCATTATTTCATTGTTTATCTAAAATGATTGGGGCAGTTAACTGTGCTTAAATCTGTTTTATTCCTATTTGTTTGTTTTAATTTATATGTCTTGTATCCAACTTTTCAGGTCATGGTCTTGTCATGCCCAGGCAGTGCTAAAGATAATCAATTACAAGGATGATGAAAAGTCTTTTAGTAGACGCATTAGTCACTTGTTCTTTCATAAGGAAAATGACTGGGGCTTTTCCAATTTCATGGCGTGGAGTGTAAGCATAATTTTTTATTTATTTATGTAATTTCTTTAAACGTATGCAAAATGTGTGCTCTGTGTGGCTGTTAAGTTTTGAAATCCAGCTCCCTTTAACTGCGTGCCGACCAGCGCACACAGATGTACGTCAGCAGAAGGGCTTGTACACGCAAATGGGCGTACCTGTACGTCCCTTTTAATTTGCCGATGGCGCGCCTTCCTCCCACTCTGTAATTGTGCCCGTGGACTCTGTCTGCCGGTGTCCCGATCGTGACACGGAGAGGAGAAATCCTATGTAAACAAGGGATTTCCCTGTTCTGCCTAGTGACATGATAGGGATCTACTGCTCCCTGTGATCGCTGTCGTGTCAGTGGTAGCCCACCCCCCCAGTTAGAATCGCTCCCTAGGACACACTTGACCCCTTGATCACCCACTAGTGTTTAACCCCTTCCCTGCCAGTGTCATTTACACATTAATCAGTGCATTTTTATAGCTCTGATCGCTGTATAAATGACAATGGTCCGAAAATAGTGTCCGATGTGTCCACCATAATAAAATCGCAGATCACCGCCAATACTATTAAAAAAAAATAAAAAATTCTATAATTAAAATGCCATTAAACTACCCCCTATTTTGTAGACGCTATAACTTTTGCGCAAACCAATCTATATACGCTTATTGCGATTTCTCCCCCCCCCCCCCCAAAAAAAACATTTAGATCACATATCGGCCTAAGCTGAGAATTTTTTTTTTTTTTATCTTTTTTGGGTATATTTATTCTAGCAAAATAACAAATATAGCTCTGTTTGTTTTGTTCATAGAGAAAAAAATTAAAACCGCAGAGCTAATCAAATACCACCAAAAGCTTGTGTGTAATTTTTTCTTTTTTTTTTTTTGCTTGCCATAAAACAGATGCTTATATTTATATTGGGTTCGTTCATACCAATACTAACAGAAAAAAATGCATGGAATTTTGTCTTCTCTTTTCGTCCATGGACGGACACAGCTCCTTAATTCTTGATTTGTGGGTTATGTTCCGTCTGTTAGGAGAGGACTAGGCAGACATGTTAGTTATCTTAATACATGTAACTTTAACAGTCCGGTCATAACCCCTCACCCTGCAGCTAGCAGCTCCAGTTTTTATCTGCCCAGTAGAGAAGGACCTGGCTTCCCCTTGGGCCCAGAGTCCTATGGACATTTTTAATTTTTCTTGTTTTTATTTTATATTTTGATCCTGAGATCTTCTATCAATTGCCGGCTGGGCGACAAGCTGAATAATATAGATCCCGGTAGTCTCCCCAGCCCGGCCATCGAGCGTGAGCAGACCTTAGCTAAGCGCTGGGTCGGCCATGACATGCCCCATTTGCTCCAGGGGTGGCCGGTGAGTTTTTACTCCGGGGTCCACATATGACTGAGGCTATTTGTGTCTCCGTCACAGTGGACCATGGCCGACAGCCACTCTGTACTGTCCGGCGGTGAGTCTGTCTGGAACGAACCAGCAAGTCCACGCATCGACGGGTAAGTACAGTTCCTCCTGTTTTGGGCAGTTTGGAACAGCTGGGCTTCCTGGAGGGTCATTAGGAAGTCCCCTGTCCTCCCTTTCCCTCTTTCTGTCCCCCACGCTTTCCCCCTCCCCATGGCGAGGCCTACTGCGTCAAAGCGGTGTACCTGGAGGGGGCCTCCGTATCCCGATTGGGGGCTGTTGGGGTGCCCGGGTCCGGTGTCTTTTTTTTTTTTTTTTTTTTGGGGAGCCTCCGCTCGGCGTCCCTGCGGCCTTCTCGTCCACCTCGGTGTGCTCGGCCGCCATTTTGGGTAGCGCCGGTGCTATTTTCTTGTAAGTATATTCTATAGTGAAAATTTTCATTGGTGTCCATCTTGTTTGTTGAGGCCGCGCTGTCGCGCAGGTCTTCATTGCGGGCGGCCATTTTCTTGTAGCTCATGTCCCTTTTTTTCCTTGAGGATTCCGGCGGCCATTTTACTGTGGGCTTTTCACTATATGGCTTCCCCTCTAGTGCTGGAGGCTTCCTGAACTGCGCAAATCACCTTACAGAACACCCCCCCCCCCCGGTCAGCGCAGCTAGGAGGGTGGACATTTGTTTGTTACAAGTGCGTTGACTTGGTCTCTAAGGACTGTCAGTGGGTCAGAATGGAGTCTGAAGCTGGCGTTTATTCCCCAGACATTTTAGAGGCAGCAACCGGTGCCCCTGCGATTCCCATGGACACTGTCTGCAGTCCTGGAGTCATTTATTGCCAGGGTGGAAGCGGCATGCAGGCGTAAGGGAGGATAAAAAGCGCTCCCTTCATCCCCCCCCGCCATATCCTGGGGAATGCTCGGGCCTGGCTGCAGCTCAGGACCCCTGTTCTGGAATGTCAGGATGCGGACCAGGACCGTCTGGGCACTGAGGAGGACTCCTCGTCCGGGTCAACGCAGGACAGAGCACTTGTGGCAGCACTTATCAATGCTGTGAGGGACACCCTTCAGCTAGAAGATGCAGCTGGGACATCCACTGAGGTGTCAGTCCATTTTGAGTCTCACAAACCGACCCGCTCTGTTAAGGTTTTCCTTATGTAGATTTCTTTGACAAGTTCATAGATAAGGAATGGCAACGGCTGCAGAGGTCCTTTTGTGGTCCCTCAGCGCATTGCGGTCCATTACCCATTTGATAGAGAGCCTCTTAAAAAAATGGACTTCTCCACCTGTCATTGACCTCCCGGTCTCAAGGTTGAACAAGATAACCGCTGTCTCGGTGGAGGGGACCCCTGCTTTTAAGGACCCTACTGATAGGAGGTCCGAAGCGCTAAGTCGGACTGTGTTCACCATGCTGGGGTCAGCATTGCAGCTGATAATGGCTGCGACTTTTGTGTCCCAGACACTCACTGAATGGGCTAAACTTTTTCACCAGGCAGTGGAGCATCAGCTCCCACAGGAAGTCGTGACACTGGCCGACCAGCTGGTGCAGGGCCTTGTGTATGTCTGTGATGCAACACTGGATGTGGCCCCTTTTTAGTCTCCAGGGTTTCTGTATCCGTGGTGGTCTTGCGCCGCCTGATATGGCTAAAATGCTGGTCTGCGGACCAAGCTTCTAAGAAAGCTCTGACAGATATACCTTTCAAAGGTGGGAGGCTTTTTGGTGCCTCACTGGACGACATTAAGGATGTCACTGGAGGTAAGAGCACTCTTCTACCTCAGTCCACTAAAAGTAAGGATCCGCGCCGTAAGCCCGGGGCCCTCCTTTCCCGCACAAAGGAGGTATTTTCGTTAGTCAGGGCCCGCTAGCCGATAAAGGTTCAGCTGGGGGACAGAAGCGTCCCTGGGTGCGCAAGCAGTCCAAGCCCGCTTCAGCATGAAGTCTTGCCCCCACCCGATTCTTGGGTGGGGGACGTCTTCGAGTTCGCAGCTCGGTGGACCTCCCTGCTTTCCGACAAATGGGTTTGCGAAGTGATCACTTCAGGGTACAAGATCGAGTTTCTTGTCCACCAGATTTTCCCTCAAATCTTCCTCTCCTTCCATCTCATCGGACTGCCCTGACTGGGGCAGTACAAGACTTCTTGAGGTGCGGGGTGAACATACCCGTACTGCCACAGGACAGGTTCCAGGGATTCTGCTCAAATCTGTTTGTGGTCCCAAAACCGTCGAATCCTGGACCTCAAAGCCCTCAATGCTTTTGTGAAGGTTCGGAAATTCAGAATGGAATCCATTTGCTCTGTGATGGCTGCACTCCATCTGGGGGACTTTCTGGTGTCCTTGGACATCAAGGACGCGTACTTGCATGTCCGCATCTGCGGCAGGCATCAGAGGTTTCTGCGCTTTGCGATCGGCAAAGACCACTAACAATTTGTGACTCTTCCCTTTGGCCTAGCGTCGGCACCAAAAGTTTTTACCAAGGTGCTCGCCCCGATTCTGGCTTTGCTGAGACAGCGAGGCATTGCTGTCGTGGGCTACTTAGACGATCTCCTTCTGAGAGCTGCTTCACGCTCAGAATTAGAGGAGGATGTGTCTATAGCCAGTCAGACTCTCTGAGAATTTGGTTGGGTACTGAACCTCCAGAAGTTGGTGTTTGGTACCGACTCAGCGCCTGGCATACCTGGGGCTGATTCTAGACTCGAGTTTTTCTTCCTCCAGAGAAGTTGCAGACGCTCCAAGCTGCGGTGAGGTTGTTAACATGCAAATGGTCATCTCCATTTCTGCATGAGTCCTGGGCCTCCCTCATGGTAGTCTCCTTCGAGGCAGTACCGTATGCCCAATCCCACACGAGTTTTGCAGAAGAACATGAAAATAAACCCCATTGTCTCTGGATCATCAGATTCAGGTAAGTCGCCTTGTCAGGGCCTCTCTGACTTGATGGCTAACATCCCCGGCACTTCAGTCCGGGGAGTCGTTTCTTCCTTTCCACTGGACGGTGATCACGACGGATGCCAGTCTGACAGGTTTGGGGGGGTTCAGTCAGGCCCAGGGCTGCTGGACTCCGGAAGAATCTCTCCTGCCGATCAATGTCCTCGAGCGATCAGGCTATGCCTCTCCAAGTGGTCACAGAGACTTCAAGGGCGTCCAGTCAGGATCCAGTCGGACAACGCTACAGCGGTGGCTTATGTCAACCATCAGGGAGGAACAAGAAGCTCGGCCGCAGCCTTGGTGGTTGCTCACATCCTAAGGTGGGCCGAAAGGAGCGTACCGGTTCTATCGGCTGTTTACATTCTGGGCGTAGAAAACTGGCAGGCGGACTATCTAAGTCGCCAGATGCTGGACCAAGGGGAATGGTCGCTACACCCAGAGGTGTTGCAACTCCTTTGTCAGAAATGGGGCACACAAAATTGCTCCATGGGGTCAGTATCGGCTTATTTATGCCTTTCCCCCCCTGAAGTTGCTTCCTCGTCTGCTCCGCAGAGTGGAGGCCGAGGGAATTCCGGTGATTCTAATTGCCCCAGAATGGCCCTGGTGTCCCTGGTACGCCGACCTGGTGCGCCTGGTGGCGGTCGCTCCCTGACGTCTGCCAATGCGGGAGGAGACCATTACTTCATCCTGCTTTACAGTCGCTGGCTTTAACGGCATGGCTATTGAAAGCCAGGTACTAAGGGACCGTGGTCTGTCAGGAATCTCCACCATGTTGAGGGCTTGGAAGTCATCTTCCCAGAAGATCTCCCATCACACTTGGAAGTCCTACATCTCTGTGTGAAGAGATGGATTGGCGCCCATGGGCATATTTGGTTTCTCGGACCCTGCTGTTCTTGCAGCGTGGAGTGGATCAGAAATTGACCTTAAGCGCTTAAGGGGCAGATTTGAGCCTTAACTGTTTTCTTCCAATGACCCCTGGCGGCTCATTCACTGGTAAGCACGTTTGTGCAGGGGGTCCGACACTTCCCCCGATAAGACCACCGCTCCCTCCGTGGGACTTGAATCTGGTGCCCTCAGTACTTCAGGAATCTCCTTTTGAGGACATCGGGGAGATTCCTCACTTGACACTTTCTCAGAAAGTTGCCTTCCTAGTAGCCATTACATCGGTCAGAAGGGTTTCTGAATTGGCGGCCTTGTCCTGCAAGTCGCCTTACTTGATCCTCCATAAGGATAAAGCGGGGCTACGCCTGCAACCCTCATTCCTTCCTAAGGTAGTTTCGGCCTTTCACCTAAACAAGGACATTGTACTTCCATCCTTTGTGTCCTCGGACGTCGCATCCCAAGGAGGCTGCGCTTCATCCTTTGGACGTGGTACGTGCCCTACGGGTGTACCTGTCTGCTACTGCTCCGTTCCAGAGATCTGACTCACTGTTTAGTGTCAGTGCCTGGTCCAAAGAAGGGCCTGGCGGTCTCGTCGGCCACCATTTCTCAGTGGATCAGACAGACCGTGATACAGGTTTATGCCCTTAAGGGGTGGGCGCCTCCTTTTCCCGTCAAGGCACATTCGACCAGGGCAATTGGTGCCTCCTGGGCTTTCCGACATCAAGCATCTGTCTCACAGGTGTGTAAGGCGGCGACCTGGTCGTCCGTTCACACTTTCTCCAAATTTTATGAGGTTGATGTGAGTGCATCTTCGGATGCTTCTTTTGGCCGCAAGGTTTTACAGGCGGCTGTTTGAGGTTGCAACTCCTCCGTTGAGGAGCTCTGCTGTTTGGAGTGAAGTTGTTTTTTTTGATTTGTTGTTCCCACCCCTTGTTTGTTCTGACACTGCTTGGGGACGTTCCACAAGTCAAGAATTAAGGAGCTCTGTCCGTCCATGGACGAAAAGAGAAAATAGGATTTTTGTACTCACCGTAAAAGCCTTTTCTCTGTCGTTAATGGACGGACACGGCACCCAGCCCTCCTTTTTAAGTTTGTACTGCTTTTTGACGAACTGAGCTGCTAGCTGCAGGGTGAGGGGTTATGACCGGAGGGACCGCCCCCTGGGCGGGGCTGTTCAACTCTGTTAAAGTTACATGTATTAAGATAACTTTCATGTCTGCCTAGTCCTTTCCTAATAGACAGGACATTACCCACAATTTAAGAATTAAGGAGCTGTCAGTCCAAGGACAGAAAAAAAGATTTTACGGTGAGTACAAAAATCCTATTTTTTGCGAATGCTACAAGGGGCTGTGCTCAGTAGTGTGATATCTCATTTTAAATGTGCAGCAAGTGTATGTGTTTTTTGTTTTTTTTCTTGATAAGGGAAAGGTTTTTTCATTTTTGTCTGTGTCCCGTCCCCATTAGGGAGGTTCACCCCTTTTCTCTGTCCTGTTTACCATAATCCCTGAAAGGGGGGAAAAAAGGAAAATAAATTCAAAATGTTGTATTCATACTAACAAAAATACAGGGAAATCTTCCAATGGAGACACTAGTTCTGGTGACACCCTGGGATTTCCTCGCTTTAGAGGCATGTCCTCTCGCTTCATGCCTTGGATATGGGACAGAAACTGAAGGGAAATCTTGCTAATGGTACACAGATGGCAAAAAAACATATGGGGTTATAACCCTCCCTTAATCCAAAATAAAGTTTTACCTTTAGTGACCAAATAACCTGAGTTTTTAAGTTTGTTACCAAAAATGTAGAGATTTTAATCCTTAAATGTTGATCTTTTCTTAACAATTATGGTAAAGAGAGCCAATATGTCTGGGAGTACAGTTTCCTACACCATTAAAAGAATCTTGGAAAATTGAGGAAACTAACATCAACAGGTCTGGTAGACTCAAAGCCACAGCAGAATCGGAAGACAAGTTTGAGTCCCTATGATTGTGTGATAGGAGATAGCTTAACAGTGTGTACATTAGCAAGTCTTTTGTTGTGAAGAGAAGACTTCAATCTGCATGTTTTGACAGGTTAAGTGGCAGTAGCAAAGCCATTGATAAAATGGCAACATAAGAGGGAGGCTTGCCTGGGCCAGGAACCATAACCAGTAGACAACTGAACACTGGAATAAATACCATTTAATAAAAAATAAAATTATTTGGTAAACCATGCAAGGTTTTTGTAGTCTGTTGAGTAAGCAAAGGGATGATTCCTCTGTATGTGATACCAGCTGTCAAAAGTTGTAGAGGAAGCATGATGATCTTGGGCTTTTTTCTTCAAAGTTGCTGAATTGTATAGAGCAACTGGCATCATGAACCAAAAGGCCTAACACATTTTGCAGTACCATGTATTACCCTCTAGTATATGCTCAGCTTATGTCTCTGGCCTATGCCTAGCAGCAGAATTACTTAAAACCATCAGTGTTGTACTAGTCACTTATTAAATCGGTGTTCTTTCACAAACTCTTCTAGAAACAAAAAGGGCTAACAAAACCAAGTGCAAAAAATTTTCAAAACTTGACCATATATTGAAAATATTGCTTAACCACTTCAATACAGGACATTTTCACCACCTTCCTGCCCAGACCAATTTTCAGCGCTGTTACACTTTGAATGACAATTGCGCGGTCATGCTACACTGTACCCATTTGATATTTTGATAATCCCCCCCCCCCCCACAAATAGAGCTTTCTTTTGGTGGTATTTGATCACCTCTGTGGTTTTTTATTTTTTGCGCTAAACAAAGAGCGACAATTTTGAAAAAAAAAACTTTTTTTTTTTTTATTAAAATTTTTGCTATAATAAATATCCCCAAAAATATATAAAAAACCAAATCATTTCCTCAGCTTAGGCCGATACGTATTCTTCATTTTTTTTGTAAAAAAAATCGCAAGAAGTGTATATTGATCGGTTTGCGTAAGTTATAGCATCTACAAAATAGGGGATACACTTTTTTTTTTTTTTTTACTAGTAATGGAGTCGATCTGCAATTTTTATCTTGACTGCGATATTGCGGCAGACACTTTGGTCCCAAAATAGTGTCAAGTGTCCATTCACATTTATACAGCTATCAGTGCTATAAAAATGCATTTACTACTGTGTAAATGTGATTGGCAAGGAAGGGGTTAAAACTAGGGGGCAAGGAAGGGATTCATTATGTTTCCTAGGGAGTGATTCTAACTGTAGGGGGGAGGGTCACAAGGGGAGGAGACCGATCTGTGTTCCTTTGTACTGGGAACACACCCTCGTGACTCGCTGGAGTCTGTGCCCGGAAGTGGGTGCAAATACCTGTATTATCAGAGGTATCTGCACCCCCCTCCCCCCTGAAGGGTGCCAAATGTGACACCGGAGGGGGGAGGGTTCCGAAAAGCGGAGGTTCACTTTTTGTGTGGACCTCCGCTTTAAACAGGCTTCTGTACACATGGGATGAACATTGTCCGGTTTCTGTTGAACCTGTTGATATTCGCCCCGTGTATACCAGCCTTAAGACGGACGGTTTCCCCTTAACATACAGTGAAGAAGCTCCGGTTCTAAATAGTTAACCCTTTGTTAGGACAGTGTTCAGATCTAGTTTAATACTGCGATAGGTCAGCACAGTACAAGACAGGCTTAATTATGGTAAACTAAGCACCTCAGCTCCACTCTGTAAACATGATTTGTCAGTTCTGGAGTTGGGCTTTGCTATGTGAATGAGAAATTTTTATTTTTTTTTAATTATATAATCTTTATTTTCTTATTTATAAAAGATACATGTACATATATATAAAAAAAGTAAAAGGACATTTCTTTCTAACTAACTCATTTATCACCCTATTTCTTTTACCCCCCCCCCCCCTCTTCATCCTAGTGTGTATGTTTTGGGCCTCACTCTCCCTTATTTAATTTGTTTCTAAGGGACCTTCCTTACTACTTCCTTTTTGTGCTTTACATAGGGCAGTATTTGACAAACCCCGGGCGCCAGGTCGCCATTGCGACTAGAATTAGCGACCTGGCGCGGCACAGCTGGGGGTATCCTGTGTCTCCGCCCCCCCCCGCGATCGCGTCGGGCAGCGCCGGCCGGTAATTGAGGTCGTGGCCTTCTGCAGGCCTATGCTCCCTTCTGTTATCTGATGCCATCTTGTGGTGGCCGTTGATATGACAAGACAACCAGCAATGCCAATGGAGCTTCACCTGTCTGTTTTCACTGCCATCCTCCTTCCCTCTAATTAGAACCCCCAAACATTATATATATTTATTGTAACACCCTAGAGAATAAAATGGAGGTCGTTGCAATACTTTCTGTCTGTCTGGGGAAAAAATACACTTTTTTTTAATTAACCACTTAACGACCGCCCACTGTAAATATACGTCGGCAGAATGGCACCGACAGGCAGAATCACTTACATATACGTGATTGCCTTTGTATAGTTGGGGGGTCCGATCGGACCCCCTTCTTTACAGTGGGTGGTCGTTTTACCTTCGGGAGCGATCCGGCATGAGGGGACGGCCGTTCGATTCCGGCCCCCCCCTCTCGATCGCTCCCGGCGAATGAGAGCTTCCCCTGCCTGTGTACTGTTTACACAGGCAGGAGGAAGTGATGTCATCTCTCCTGCGGTGCTCACATATACCGAGCGCCGTACAGGAGAAGATGCAGGTTAGTGCACACAACACTACACTGACACCAGGACACATAGGCACATAAATCGCCCCCCCCCAGATCACCCCCCAGCCCCCAGTCAGTGTCACTGATTGCAGTGTCCATTTATTTACTGATCACTGCAATCAGTGACATTTGTGACTGTAAAAGTGTCACTACATTTAGTTTTAGGTCCAGTGTAGCCCCCTAACCCCCCCTAATAAAGGTTTACCCCCTGATCACCCCCCAGATAACCCTTTCACCCCCTAGCACCGCCGTCGCTAAGCGATCATTTTTCTGATCGATGTCTTAGCGTCGGTGATGCTGATCGGTAGCCAGTAATTTTTTTTAGGTTCGCCGCAGGTTTTTATAGCGTCAGGTACCCCAATATATTACCTAATAAAGGTTTAACCCCCTTGATCGCCCCCCAGGTAACCCTTTCACCCCCTATCACCACTGTCGCTAAGCGATCGTTTTTATGATCGTTTTTATGATCGTTTTTATGATCGTTTTTATGATCGTTTTTATGATCGTTTTTATGATCGTTTTTATGATCGTTTTTATGATCGTTGTCTTAGTGTCGGTGATGCAGATCGGTAGCCAGTAATTTTTTTTTAGGTTCGCCGTCAGGTTTTTATATAGCGTCAGGTACCCCCATATATTACCTAATAAAGGTTTTAACCCCCTAATTGCCCCTAGTTAACCCTTTCACCAGTGATCATCATATAAGTGTTACGGGTGACGCTGGTTAGTTTGCTTTTTACAGTGTCAGGGCACCCGCCGTATATAACCCAATAAAGGTTTAACCCCCTGATCGCCCGGCGGGTGATATCAATTAGGTTTTAGCGTCGGAGAGGGTCTGCGTCACACCCCAGACAGCGTCAGGTTAGTGCTAGTAGCGCTAACACCCACGCGTTAAGCATTCCCCCCCCCCCCCCCTTAGTGGTATAGTATCTGAACAGATCAATATCTGATCAGATCTATACTATCGTCCCCAGCAGTTTAGGGTTCCCAAAAACGCAGTGTTAGCGGGATCAGCCCAGATACCTGCTAGCACCTGCGTTTTGCCCCTCCGTCCAGCCCAGGCCACCCAAGTGCAGTATCGATCACTGTCACTTGCAAAACACAACACACAACTGCAGCGTTCGCAGAGACAGGCCTGATCCCTGCGACTCCAGTGCTGTAGGAGGTGATTTCACCACCACAGTTAAAAAAAAAAAAAGCATATATGCCGAAGCATTGGGGCAGCAGGGGCGGAGGAGCGATTTTGCTCCTAATGCTGCGTACATACGGTCGAAATTCCGACGGAGGCTTGCCCGTGGAAAAGTCTGACCATGTGTACGCGGCATAACTTTTGCGGGAAGATGCCCCCATGCTTCGGCATATATAAATGGTGCATGTATGCCCATCATTAGAAGTGGGTGGATGAAGGGCGGTATTCTAATGGTGGGCATACCCACCGATCAATCTTTTTTTTTTCGTTCAGCCAACAGGCTGCATGAAAAAAAGATTACAATACATGTCCAACAAGGACCAGCAACGTACTGGTATGTTGCTGGACTTTGAATGTTTATACCAGAATGATGCCTGTGGGTTTAGGTATCATCTTGGTATCATTCTTTTCAGCCAGCGGCCGGCTTTCATGTAAAAGCAATCCTAGTGGCTAATTAGCCTCTGGACTGCTTTTACAAGCAGTGGGAGGGAATGTCCCCCCCCCCCCCCCCGGATATAAAAAGCGCCATTGGGAAAGCATTTTATCACACCGATCTTGGTGTGGTCAGATGCTTTGAGGGCTAGGGTCCAATAGACCCCAGTTTTTTCAAAAGAGTACCTGTCATTACCTATTGCTATCATAGGGGATATTTACATTCCCTGAGATCAATAAAAATGAAAAAAAATAAATATGGAAGCAACGGTTTAAAAATAAAATAAAAAAGCAAAATTAATAATAATAATAAAAAAAAAAGCACCCCTGTCCTGCTCTTGCCCAATGGCGAACGCAAGCGTCGGTCTGGCGTCATATGTAAACAGCAATTGCACCATGCATGTGAGGTATCACCGCGAAGGTCAGATCGAGGGCAGTAATTTTAGCAGTAGACCTCCTCTGTAAATCTAACGGGGTAACCTGTAAAGGCTTTTAAAAATGTATGGAGTTTGTCCCCAATGCGCGTTTGTGCGAAATTTTAAAGCATGTCGTGTTTGGTATCTATGTACTCGGCCTAAGATCATCTTTTTTATTTCATCAAACATTTGGGCAATATAGTGTGTTTTAGTGCATTAAAATTAAAAAAAGTATTTTTTCCCCAAAAAATGTGTTTGAAAAATCGCTGCGCAAATACTGTGTAGAAAAAAAAAAATGCAACACCCACCATTTTATTCTGTAGGGCCTTTGCTTTAAAAATATATATGTTTGGGGGTTCAACAATTTTCTTGCAAAAAAAAGTTTTCATGTAAACAAAAAGTGTCAAAAAGGGATTTGTCTTCAAGTGGTTAGAAGAGTGGATGTAAGCTTCCTAATGTTGTGTATAAAATGCCAGAACAGTTCAAAACCCCCCCAAATGACCCCATTTTGGAAAGTAGACACCCCAAGCTATATACTGAGAGGCATGTCGAGTCCATGGAATATTTTATATGTTGACACAAGTTGCGGAAAAAAGACAATTTTTTTTTTTTTTGCACAAAGTTGTCACTAAATGATATATTGCTCAAACATGCCATGGGCATATGTGGAATTACACCCCAAAATACATTCTGTTGCTTCTCCTGAGTACGGGGATACCACATGTGTGAGACTTTTTGGGAGCCTAGCCGCGTACGGGACCCCAAAAACCAATCACCGCCTTCAGGCTTTCTAAGGGTGTAAATTTTTGATTTCACTTCTCACTGCCTATCACAGTTTCGGAGGCCATGGAATGCCCAGATGGCACAACCCCCCCCCCCCCAATGACCCCATTTTGGAAAGTAGACACCCCAAGCTATTTGCTGAGAGGTATTGAGTATTTTGCAGATCTCGCTTTTTGTCACAAAGTTTTGAAAATTGAAAAAAAAAAGAAAAAATGTTCTTTCTTTTTCAAAAACAAATGAGCTGTAAAATACTCACCATGCCTCTCCGCAAACAGCTTGGGTTGTCTACTTTCCAAAATGGGGTCATTTGGGGGGGTTTTGTGCTATTTTGGCATTTTATGGCCTTCGAAACTGTGAGTCAAATCAAAAATTTGTGCCTAGAAATCCTGAAGGCGGTGATTGATTTTCGGGGTCCCGTACGCGGCTAGGCTCCTAAAAAGTCCCACACATGTGGTATCCCCGTGCTCAGGAGAAGCAGCAGAATGTATTTTGGGGTGCAATTCCACATATAACCATGGCATGTGTGAGCAATATATCATTTAGTGACAACTTTGAATAATGACAAAAAAAAAATTACAAAATCACTTGGGACAAAAAAATATTCAATGGGCTCAACATGCCTCTCGGCAATTTCCTTGGGGTGTCTACTTTCTAAAATGGGGTCATTTGGGGGGGGTTTTGTACTGCCCTGCCATTTTAGCACCTCAAGAAATGAGATAGGCAGTCATAAATTTAAAGCTGTGTAAATTCCAGAAAATGTACCCTAGTTTTGTAAACGCTATAACTTTTGCGCAAACCAATAAATATACGCTTATTGACTTTTTTTTTACTAAAGACATGTGGCTGAATACATATTGGCCTAAATGTATGACTAAAATTGAGTTTATTCGATTTTTCTTATAACAAAAAGTAGAAAATATCATTTTTTTTCAAAATTTTCTGTCTTTTTCCGTTTATATCGCAAAAAATAAAAATCGCAGAGGCAATCAAATACCATTAAAAGACAGCTCTATTTGTGGGAAGAAAAGGACGCAAATATCGTTTGGGTACAACATTGCACAGTTAAAGCAGCGCAGTGCAAAATTCTTAATTCACCTCTGGTCCTTTAGCTACCAAATGGTCCGGGGCTTAAGTGGTTAAAAAGACAACCGTAAAGTTAGCCCAATTTTTTTTTTTAGATTGTGAAAGATAATGTTACGCTGAGTAAATTGATACCCAACATGTCACGCTTCAAAACTGCGTCTGCTTGTGGAATGGCGACAAACTTTTACCCTTTAAAATCTCCATAGGCGACGTTTAAAAAATTCTACAGGTTGCATGTTTTGAGTTAGAGGAGGTATGCGTTCGCTTCTGCGGGCGAGCTCGGCGGGACGGGACGCGTTCCTGGATCCTACTTTTTTTTTTTTTTTTTTTTTGCTGGCTCCTAGATTCCAAGCAAATTTGTCAAGCCCTGATATAGGGTATCCCATCTTCTCCTACCACGGTTTCCACATTTTTTTCAAATTCCTTTAAAATTTCTTCTTTGTGTAAAACTATTTTCTCCCTCCATGTCGTTTGTGACTATACTAACCCAATCTCTTACCGAGGGGGGCTTCTCTGCTTGCCATTTCTGTGCTATTCATTTTCTTGCCCTGAAAGACACCTCATCACTACTTTAGTTGCGCCAGCTGCTCCATCTATTCCTTCCCCCAAACCCAAAATACAAAGTCTGGGGTCCATTTCCAGCTTAGTATTGTTTATCGTATTTATGGTATCGAGGATCTCTGACCAGTATCGGAACAATTTCGGGCACCTCCATATTAGGGCTGGGCGATTTCCCCCCCCCCCCAAAAAAAATCTGCTCCCCCCCACAAAACTTGATTTAAGTTTTCGGTTCGTTTTTTTTTTAAAAATTATATTAAAGTGCATCAACAAACAAAATTGCAAAGGCAATTTCTCTAAGGCCCCTTTCACACTGAGGCGTTGAAAAAACGCCAAAAAATTATGTTTTATTTTACCGCGTTCGTGGTAAAAATAGCGCTAACGCCTATGCGTTTTTGCGGTAAAAGATTTGGTATCCCACAATCCTCCACTCTACTGCGGTCATGTGACCTTCCCACAGCTTCTGGGTGTTTTTTACCGCGGTACTCATTCATTTCAATGGGGATAGGCGTTTTTACAGCGCTATTTTATGCGCCCTAAAGATGCTCCAAAAAAGCTGTTTGCAGGATTTTTTCCAACGCACAGCCAGCAAAACGCCTGTGTGAAATCCCTCAGGGCTTTCACATTGAGAATGATGGGGCAGGATTATTTCAGGCATTTTTACAGCGCTGTTTTTACCGCGAAAACGCAGTAAAAACGCCTCAGTGTGAGAGGGGCCTAACTGAAAAGTCAGTGTGCAACAAAGATTGTTAAACAAAACAAATTCCTGAGGTTACGCCTAGTTGAATTGAACATGTAAACAGTAACACCATTCCCATAAAAATTTTAATTGCATTTTAAACATTATGTAGAAGAGATTGGGGTGAGTGGCGCTGCCTTATAATCTGGAGAATTCTATCTCCCTTCTATAAAAAGGTTTGTATTGGGTGCGTGATCCCTCCCCCGGTCCACCCTGTGGTCCCCTCTGGGATATTGTGTGGTGGGAATATTGCTGTGTATGGTTACGTGCTTCTTATAACGTGCTTGTAATATCAGTTTATGTACTGGTTTAATATTGTAATCCTGATTTATAAATGATTTCTCACTTACTGGGTGTTCTGTGATGGATGTGGCTGGTGTGCTAATGTGTAAATAAAATTGTATTTCTTTATTTCATTATCCTCTGTTTCTCCTATAACGGTGTGTATATGCCTTATTTAAGTGTGTACTGTATCACATCTATTACTCATAAACATAAAAAACAAAAGGCAAAAATGTGACAGTATTCCTGAGTAAATACCCAAATTAGGTCAGTATTACTGAGTGAATATCCAATATAGTGATCCCAGTGATTAATTAGTGAGATATATCTGTGGCATGCAAGATACCTATGTGCTATTCCATGAATATCATGATATAAATAAAACCTGCGCCAAAATTAAAAATATATTGCTATGAGAAAGCTGCACCTCCAAGTTCAGTGAAAGCTGAAATCAATAGTGAATATAGTGAGAGGAGAGGGCGCTGATTAATAGTAGATAAAATTAAATAAACTAAAAGGAGCATAAATTGAATAAATATGAAATCCAAAATAATGTATTGCACCCACATAAATTGATTAGTGCTATATGTGAAAAATGAATTGATAAGTGATCGTACCAATAAAATTGATTGAGCAAGACAATTGATGAACTACAAATAAACCGAATCGTATATATAATCAAATATTAACCGAATGGTGCATCAAAATTCAAATGAACACAGTTTCTGAACATAAAAAAATGTCCCATAATAGTAGTGAACACCAAATTTCTCTGCAATTATCTTCAATAAACGTGATGTGTAAAATCCAATAAATCCTTGCAAATTACGGATCCACCTTCACCAAAAACAATAACACCCGATAGTGCTTTACGTAAAGATGGCAGCTTACCACAGCGTATTGACCCTTTTAACTAAAAAAGAGGTCAAGCGGGCTTTCAGCAAGTTCCAGCTTGCTAGATACCAAGGAAATGATGTCCACTAAGTAGGCAGCGATGCACACTGGGATTCGAAAAAGCTCCGGTAATATATAATCAGGAGAGGAGAAGCAAACAATAGTGTGATACCATTTATTGCATACAAAAGTATAAAAGCCAAAAACGTGCTTACATTAGTGTGTGCCCCGACCCGGCACTGAGGCTGTAAAAGGCGTGGGTATTATTAAATGGCAGTCCCGGACCTGTGGATATTGGCGTGCGTTCCACCTCTATGGAACAGACAACCAGCGGGGCCGGAAGTGACGTCAGTTGCGTGACCTGTATTGCGCCTCAGAAACTTTTTGTGTTCATTTATTTGAATTTTGATGCACCATTCGGTTAATATTTGATTATATATACGATTCGGTTTATTTGTAGTTCATCAATTGTCTTGCTCAATTAATTTTATTGGTACGATCACTTATCAATTCATTTTTCACATATAGCACTAATCAATTTATGTGGGTGCAATACATTATTTTGGATTTCATATTTATTTTATGCCATGAATATCCCCTGTACTCAATATAAACCTTATACCTATGACAAACAAATTCACTTTAAAAACAGTTAAATTCCAGTTGTAGTCCTTGGTCACTGCCCCAGGTGGGAGCTGCCAGATATCCGAAAGTTGCCAGAGATGGCCAAACAAAATGTATAGTTCACACTAGAAAATGTACTGCATTCCGATTTTATAGTTCCTGGTCACCGCTCCAGGTGGGAGCTGCCAAATACCTAGTTAATCCCCTTGTAGGTTAATCCATTAACTCAACCACTGAGAGTGTACACAATGGTCATATAATGATCAGCCACTTTGATAAGGATGAATACCCCTATATTTCCTCAGTCCAAGTGACTATGCAAATAAGAAGAAATAGGTGACACTACTGAAATTCATAAAAAGTTAGTGTCCTTCACACGTTATTCAGTGACTTTGGTGCTTATATTGCCAGGAAGAGTCCTCCCAAATTGCAGGTAGACACAGGGGTGACTTTTGGTGTTCCCCCCTCATAAGGGTCCCCACTCGCCAGATTGACGTACCCCTACGGTGGTCACAGGCTCATCGGGTATCCCCAACAATGTATCCTCTGCTCCTTGTGTTCTGCGTCTGCTCACTCCTCCTCCTCTTTCCAGATCCTCAGAAATGAACCACAAATATGGCTTCCATAGCGTAAATCGCTTTTTTTTTTTTTTTTTTTAAATCCTTAAAAAATAAACAACGATCGGTCCTATGGACCTTTCCAAGTTCCCTCCCTTTAGGTTCAAAAGCCGCCAGGTGTCAGGCTAGACTATCCGCAAACAGTTTACCAATATACAGACAGGTCCCTTGGAAGTCAAGCCAGTAACTGCTGTGGGCTTCGGCGTGCGTTCCACCGCTCAAGCATCGCTATCCGGACGTGACGTGGACGTATCTGGATGGTGCCTTGACGCGTTTCGACGTATTGCCGTTATCACTCTCTCACCCCAATCTCTTATACATATATACCACAGTAACCAGTCCTGTGACTGACTACAAAAAAGTGGGGGGCAGCAGCCTAACAGAGTCCAATTTAGCGCGGATTATCACTACAAATATAGCATTTTAAACATTCTTTGCAAGGAAAATGTGCCTATCAACAGCAGGTTGAGGCAAGCCTCGTGACAGGTGACAAAAACCTCCACAAAAAAATCCTGAGGTAACTGACTCTAAGACTGGCCATACCCATACATAGATTATCTGCAGATTTCTATGGTCAGGTCAGATGGCAAAAGTGGAACAGATTCCTCCATCTATGCTTTACTGTGTGGATGCCAGAGTCTCCCACTGGCCCAAGCTTCCATATCTTGCTAGTCGGCCCCGCTGGCTCTCACAATACCTGAACATTCTGATTGGGTGCAGACATTGTTTTTAGGTTGAGAACCAGCGGGCCGCCTAGCAAGATACTGAAGCCTAAGTTGGCCCAGAGAGTTTCCTCCATCCACACAGTGTAGCGTACATTACAATACATGGAGAAATCTGTTGCATTTTTCCATCTAACCATAGAAAATCTGCAGATAATCTATAGGTGTATGGCCAGCTTTAGTTTAATTGAACATGTAAAGTTTACATGTTCAATTCAACTATTGTAGACTGTAACACCATTCCCATAAAAAATTTAATTGCGAGGAAAATTAGCCTATCAACAGAAGGCTTGAGGCAAGCTCGGTGACAGGTGACAATACCGCCACCCACACTAAAGACCCTCTCCGATGGTTGCTGGAATGGCCAGGTATTTTCTTGCCAGACCACGAGTCTTGAGAAGTTGGGCTGATGCTGCTTCCACCACTCAAGTGGGACAGTTTTAGGATCCACCTCAGGACCCAATAAGTAGGACTCGAGCTCTGCTTCAATTTTCTCCTTTACTGACTGGTGGGACAGTGCAGGTGCTGCTTTCTTAAAGAAGGCAGCTAAAGTTTTCTTAAGTGGGCTCGTCTGTTCTTGGGCCTGGCACATTTGTACAGCAGGACCTTCTTCCTCTGAGCAGAGGGCAGAGAGCTCAGTGATGGCTCTTTTCTTAATAATGTCCAACTTGTCCGGGGTAATGTAGGTGTTATGGAACCGTGGATCCATTAGTTAAGCCATGTCCAGGAGCTCGTCATTCTCAGGGTCACTGTATTTCTGTTCAAGGTAGCACAAAATATTTCTTATTGTAGCGGTGAGATCTACATCTTTCTCCTCTCGCCGAAGGAGATTTGTTTTAAACAGATGCAGCTCAGGTTTAATGTATGAAACGCTTACATAAGCTTCTCCGGACAGCGCGTCAGTAAAGTGGTTTGATAGCTTTGTTTGTGGCATCTAAAACCTCCAGATCTGGCCACGTAGGAACAAGATGGCGGGTTTTCTTGTCAGCACCCAGAACACGGACGATGACTCTCTTGTTCAAGATATCTTTCAATCATTTTTTGACGTGAACCCCATCTTGTAAGTGACTCTGTTATTAGTTGATGAGGAGGAAGACCCAGTTCTGCCTGAACCTCTGCCATGTCCCATCTTTTTTTCCAACTATGTGAAAAGGCAGAAACTGCTTTTTTACACACTCCAATGGCATTTTTACACAATCCAATGGCATGGTCAATCCGTTCATCTTTCACACCATTCACTGTAATAAAGAAAAAAAAAAAAAACACTAGTTTGACTAGTTTTGGTTATATCGTCACACACACACCTTTTTGTTTCTGATTTATTTTCACACAAACTTACCGACAGCATTGTGCAGTCGATGTCCAAAGCACTTGAGGTTTGACCAATTATTGTCCTTCATAGCTCTGATTATATTGGAGCCACTGTCGGTCGTCATACAGCTAAGGCGCTCCTCTTTAAGGCCCCAGGAGTTCAGAGCATCCTTTTAACTCTAGTTCAATAGTTTCGCCCGTATGGTCCTGGGGGAAATATGACATTTGGAGACAGACTCTTCGCATGTCCCAGCTCTTGTTGACATAATGAACCGTAAGACATGTAAGGCTGCATGGTTCGGCTAGACCACAGGTCAGTAGTGGCAGCGTAAAAGTAAATTCCCTTTAACTCGCTCATTATCTTTTGCCGAGTGTTATACAGTTGAGGAAGAGCAACGTCTGAGAAATACTTGCGGCTAGGTACTGTATATCGAGCGTCCAAAACTTTCAGCAGGTTGTTAATCCCTCTCTTCTCAACAGAGTAAACTGGCAGCATATCCGTAGCTATGTAGAGGGTAATTGCCTCCGTTATGGCTTTCCACCTTTACCCGCTCTTATACGGTACATCGTGTGAAAAGCTTTGTTCAAGGGTGCTACTGCTAGCGCTGACTTCTTTTCGAAGAAGGCAACACTTCTCCCACTCAGTCGCATGTCTTCGTTTTAAATGCTGAAACAGATTTGTCGTACTGCTACCACCAACAGCCTTATGACATAGTTTGCCTCGAGGTGTTGTCTGTTCCTCATCGGATGCTGTAAATCCAAACCAACTCCACACGACTGAAGTCGAAGAGCATTTCTTTGGAACAAGCTGCTCTTTCGCCGGCTTTTTCGGCAATGTTTGTGTATTGTATATATATTGTCTATGGGAATGCAAAACGTGCTTAAAGCAGGTCCAATGCAGGTCAGTCACTCACTGGCAGGTACAATTCCACCAATTCCATCAACCAACACAAGCCAAAGTCTGCCGGCATTGTTCACTTCACTGTTATTCTAGTAAATTGTAAAAAAAAGCAGCTGCATATGTTCAGAAAGAAAGCATATATGAAGACAATGGTATAGTATCATCTTAGTATACAGTGATAGTGGGTAAATAGACAGGACAAAGAGTACAGGAGGCTTTGTAGCACATTGGCTACCGCTATAGAACACTGCATGCTTGCCTTTTTTACTGACATTTTGGAAGAAAATTGGTATTTAAGGAATTGAGCAATAATTTATTTACTAATGTGTTCACAGCCTAGACAGCCAAGAAGATTCCTTGACATTCCTTTGTGCACAGAGCCTCAGACACAGTGCACATGTCTGCTCCCAGTGGCAACTGCCATTCCAGATACGCCCCCTGCTACAGAAACTCAGAAGGAAAATAAATAAATAGATTTTCTTCACATCTGAATCGATTTGAACTCAAAACTCGATTCAAGATTAAAATCGATTTTTCTCTTATCCATGGACCGCTCGCTACATGTCTGTTTATGTGTTTTGGAGGAATGTGTGCTGTTTTTTCGTGCGCTATTGGCGCAGTTTTCTAAATGTAAAAAGTGCGCCATCGGCGGCCATTTTGCCGCGGCTCGAATCAGTTATACAGGCGCCCGGCGGCCATTTTCTTGTAGCCGCGGCGCTTTCAGTTTCGTTTTCGGCCTCTAGCGGCGCTGCTGAACAGCGCAAACTCCACATCTCCTCAGATTTTTCTCTCCTCAGGCTCACGCTACAGCGCGGCTCATACAGCGGTACCGAGCGGTCCCTAGGGTGGTGAGTACTCCGGGTATCCCCTTCTCAGCCCCAGCATAGCCAGTGGGTGGGCTGTATTATTCACTGTGAATGGTGAATAAGGTCTCAGAGGGTGGCAACATGGAGTCTGGTTCACCTGTTTTCTCACACTTGTTAGAGACAACTGGCAGTGCTCCTGCGCCTGCGGTCCTTATGGACCAGTTGTCGGCAGTCCTGGAATCATTCTGACCAGGAGGGAAGCAGTATGTGAGCGCAAGGGAGCAAATAAGCCCCTCTCCCCACTTTATTTACAACAAAAAAAGGTGGGGGTGTGCGCTGATTCAGATATGGGCCTAGCCACTACCGCTCAGGACCCTAGCTCTGTATGTATTTGGTTTTGAACAGGACATTCCTTGCAAGGAAAACTCCAGTTCTGTCAGTAAATGCCAGGGGGATTGTTAGTGAACTCATTGCTGCTGTGAGGGACACTCGCAAGCTAAATGCTGCGGATGCAGAACCTCAGGCGGACAGTCTCCTCTGGTTCCTTAGGGCCGGGCCTTCTAAAAATGATTTTTTTCCATATGTACCTTTCTTTGACCTGCTCATTGATGAGGTCTGGGGAAAAAGACGCAGAAGACTTTTATGGTCCCGCGGCGTTTGCCTATCAGATACCCCTTTGAAGATGCCCTACTTAAAACGTGGACTTCTCCCCCAGTGGTCGACCCTCCAGTCGCCCGGTTGAACAAGGCCACCACTCTCCCGATGGAGGGGACTCCTGCATTTAAGGACCCCACTGACAGGAGGTCAGAAGTGGTGAGCAGAGCCATGTTTGCCTTGTTGGGGTCTGCCCTATGGCCTGTAGTAGCGGCGACCCTTGTGTCTCAGACACGGGTTGGACAAAAATTTTTGCACCAAACTGTACAGGAGCATAATCTTCCTCCAGACACTATTGCTCTTGCCCACCTTATGGTGCAGGGCGCCACGTTAGACGTGGCCCCTTATATCTCAGGGCCTCTGTCTTGTCAGTGGTATTGCATTGTCTGATCTGGTTAAAATGCTGGTCTGCTGACCTAGCTTCTAAAAAAGTCTCTGAAGGATCTACCATTTAAAGGTGGTAGGATTTTCAGTGCTGCGCTGGATGACATCATCAAGGATGTCACGGGAGGTAAAAGCACTCTTCTTCCTCAGGCTAGCAAGGGTAAGGAGGCTGCTGTAAGCAGAGTCCTTCCTTTCCAGCAAAAAAGGGTTTTTCATCAGTCAACGGGGAGGCCCTCCCAGACTGACAGCGGTGCGGCTGGTGGACACAAGCGCCCCTGGCCCGCCTCTGCGTCTAGTCTTGCCCTCACCCTACTCTGGGGTAAGGGGGACGACTTTGCAGGTTCACAGATCGGTGGTCCTCCCGGATCTCCTACCGGTGGGTGGGCGAGGTGATCACCTCAGGTTACAGGATAGGTTTCCGTTCCTGGTCCCAGACAGATTCTTCCCTCGAATCTTCCTCTCCTTCCTGCCCGTCGGGCAGCCCTATGGGGCCTATTTAGGACCGGAGTGATTGTGCCGCTTCCGTCACAGGAGAGGTTTCAGGGATTCTACTCAAATTCGTTTGTCGTCCCAAAAAAGGGGACGGGGTTCGGCCTATCTTGGACCTCCAGGTCCTGAATGCCTTTTGTGAAGGCCACGTGGAATCTATTCGCATCAGTACACTCCGTCAAGGGGATTTTCTGGCGACCTTGGACATCAAGGACGCCTACTTGCATGTTCCGATCTGCGCAAATCACCAGAAGTTTCTGCGCTTGCGATCGGCGAAGTCCACTATCAATTTGTGGCTCTTCCTTTCGGCCTAGCCTCGGCACCGAGGGTGTTCACCAAGGTGCTTGTGCTGGTTCTAGCTTGCTGAGACAGCGAGGCATTGCTGTCGGGGGCTATCTCGATCTTCTCAGAGCAGGAAATGGCTCAGAATTAAACAGTGTGACTATCGTCAGTCAGACCCTCAGGGACTTCGGGTGGCTCCTAAACATTCAGGAGTCGGTCCTGGTCCCGACTCAAGGTCTGGAGTGTCTCGAGTCTGATTCTGGACTCCTTGGAGGCAAAGGTATTCCTACCTCCGGGGAAGCTACTGACACTTCAGTCTGCAGTGCGGGTGCTGACATCCCAAAAAATGGTCGTCAATCCGTTTTTGCATGAGAGTCCTGGGACTCATGGTGACCTCTTTCGAGGCCATTCCGTATGCCCAATCACACACCAGGGCATTGCAGAAGGAGATCTTGTTCCCTTGGGACAAATCCCCGTTGTCTTTGGATTTTCCGATCCAGGTGAGTCACCTGGTCAGGGCGTCCCTAACATGGGGGTTTGGACCCCCGGTTCTTCGGTCCGGGAAGTCGTTCCTCCCCGTCCAATGGACGGTGTCCTCTACGGACACCAGCCTGAAGGGCTGGGGTGTAGTCTGGGGAGTCCTGTTGGCCCAGGGGCTTGGACTCCGGACGAAGCCCGTTTGCCAATCAATGTTCTGGAAATACGGGCCATCAGACTGTGCCTCTCCTCGTGGTCTGAGAGATTGCAGGATCGCCCATTAGGATCCAGTCGGACAAAGTCACGGCGGTGGCCTATGTCGACCATAAAGGGGGACTCTGAGCTCAGGAAGTTCCTGTCCTTGCGGTTAGTCAACCGGACTGGCATGCAGAACCTCACAGGTTCGAATCCACATGGAGCAACCGCTAAATAACATTTACTGCGGCTTTCGGGGTCCCCCATACACTGAAGTGGGCTAAGCGTGCCGGCTCTGACGGCCGTTTACATTCTGGGCATAGAACTGGCGGACTATCTGAGTCGCCAGACGTTGGACCAGGGAGAGTGGTCCTTGCACCCGGAGGTATTTCAACTCCTTTGCCACACGGAATACGTTTATCCTCTGCTGCAGTTGCTCCCTCGCCTGCTGCGCAGGTTGGCGACCGAGGGAATTCCGGAGCAATAAGGATCACCGGATTGGCCTCGGCTTCGCTGGTACGCCAATCTGGTACGTCTCGTCGCGGCCGTTCCCTGGCGGTTGCCAATAAGGGAGGACTTTCTGTCTCAAAGTCCTATATTTCATCCTGCCTTTACAGTCTCTGGCCTTTAACGGCATGGCTGTCGAAAGCCAGGTGTTGAGACCGAGGTCTCTCGGACTCGGTCATTTCGTCCATATTAAGGGCACGGAAGTCTTCCTCCAGAATGATCTATCTCCATACCTGGAAAGCTTACATCGCCATGTGCGAAGAGCTGGACTGACGTCCTTGGACGTATTCATCCCCAGAATCCTGCGTTTTCTGCTGCATGGAGTGGCCCAAAGGCTCGCTTTGAGTATCATTAAGGGTCAGATTTCGGCCTTGGCAGTCTTTCGGCGACCACTAGCGGGTCATTCCTTGGTTGGCACCCTTGTGCAGGGGGTTCGCCATGTGCTCCCTCCTGTCAAGTCTCCTCTCCCCCCGTGGGATCGGAATTGGTACTCTGTTCTCCAGGAACCTCCTTTTGAGAATATCGGGGATATTCCCCTCTTGACTTTGTCTCAGAAGGTGGCCCTTTTAGTGGCAATCACTTTGGTTAGACGAGTGTCTGAGTTGTACCTTGGACCTTGTACTGCAAGTCGCCATATTTAGTCATCCATAAGGATAAGGCGGTGTTGCATCCGCGACTTTCTCTTTTAAGGGTGATCTCGACCTTTCACCTAAATGAGGACATTGTCCTCCCGTCCTTGTGTCCTCACCCATTGCATCCCAGAGTGTGCACGGCACACCTTGAATGTGGTACGAGCCTGGCGGGTGTTCCTGTCTGCTACTGCTTGTATTCGGGAGTCTGACTGTCTCTTGTCAGAAACGGGACCAAGCAGCTTCGTCTGCCACCATTTTCTAGGTGGATCGGACAAACCGTCTTTCAAGCCTATGCTCTCATGGGGGGGGCGCCTCCCTTTCCGGTTACGGCGCATTCCACCAGGGCAATTGGTGCTTCCTGGGTTTTCCGACATCAAGCGTCGGTTGCACAAGTGTGCAGGGCAGCGACCTGGTCGCCTGTTCATACCTTTACTAAGTTTTATAGGGTTGTGGCTGCATCTCCGGATGCTTCCTTCGGCCGCAAGGTGTTGCAGGCCGCTGTTTAAAGTGGCAACTCCTCCGTTGAGAGCCTGCCTTGTTTGGAGTGAAGTTTTTTTGTGTTTTCCATTTATACTGCTCCCATCCCTCTTGACACTGCTTTGGGACGTCCCACATGTTCAGTGATTAAGAGCCGCCGTGCCGGTCCATGGATAAGAGAAAATAGGATTTTTGTACTCCCCGTGAAATCCATTTCTCTGACATCCATGGACCGACACGGCACCCACCCTTCCTTTTAAGTTTGTACTGCTTTGTTACGAACTGAGGTCTGCTAGCTGCAGGTGGGAGGGTAATGTCCGGAGGGACCGCCCCCCTGGGCGGGGCTGTTCAGCTCTGGTTTGTTCTAGAATGTTTTAACATTAAACTTTCTGCCTAGGTCTTCTCTTGCAAGCAGGGACATATACCCACACGTTCAGTGATTAAGAGCCGCCGTGTCGGTCCATGGATGTCAGAGAAATGGATTTTACGGTGAGTACAAAAATCCTATTTTTTTCCCAGCCCTACTCCATATCATTTGTAACAAATCCCCCGTGCCTTGGCACCTGGCATCTGCTCTCCACCCGAACTTGAACAGTCTTTAGGCTGCATTCACACCTGAGCGTTTTGTAGCCTGAAGCTACAAAACGCTAGAGGGGAAAAAATCCATTATTCTCTATGGAGATGGTTCACATCTCCACTCCATGTCGCCTGAAGCCGAACGCCTGAAGCTCCAAACAAGTTCCGGACCCTTTTTTGTCGCGCGAATCGAGCAGATTGGGCGTTTTAGGATTCATATAATGTAATGGAAACGCCCGATTCAAGCGTCTAGCGCGACAACGAGCGTTCCGACGGGCGCAAATTCGCGCGACAAAACAATGGTAAAAACGACGGTAAAAACGCCCGATTCGCTACGCTCAGGTGTGAATGCAGCCTAAAGGTGTGTAATATGTCCTAAGTACCAACTTCAAAAATGAGACCGTCTGTGCGGGTGAGACCGATACCAGGTGTCCTCTCTCTAATATCTTCTATTGCTCATCTGATATTGTCCCTAGATCCTCCTCCCATTTCCCCCTACTTTTAATTATTTCCGGGCTCTCAATGCTTCCAAATCCCCCCCCCCCCGTCCTACTCGAGCTAACTATTCTTTGGTAAATGGGGGTATTACTCCAAACCGGGCCTTGTTTCTCAAACTGAGCATTTAAAGCATGTCTAATTTGTAGGTATTTATAAAATGGATGTTTTAGGTATGTCGTATTCCTTTCTCAATGCTGTAAATGTTTTAACATTCTTCCCTCATACAGCTGGGCCATACTATCTATCCCTTTCACTAACCATTCTTTGATCTTTCCTATCATCTCCTTGAGGTTCCTATTATCCCAGAGGGGAGTATATAATGTCACACCACCTTGTCCCCTTAGTGACTTGACTGCTTTCCGTACTTTTATGGCTCGCCTTACTGTAGGGGTTTTATTAACAAAGGAATCGACCTCCAATACCTCCTACTGTTTTGTGGGGTATCCCTACTATCATTCCTTATTTATACCGCCTTCAGGGTCTTTACTCTCTCTCGGGTGTTGCCGTTGGGCTGCCAAAAAAACTCCGTGGGTGTGGGACCGCCATACATCCCTCGTTAACTGTAAGGATTGTAAGCTTATCCTGGCCTGGCCTCCTTTCCAGATTAATCCTCTAAAGAGTATCATTTTTTTTTAAACCATGTCTTGTGTATTCAAATCGGAGTTATGCAATAAATATAGTAATTGTGGCATCCACGACATTTTAATCAAATTGTATCTCCCTGCGACCGATAATGGAAAACGACGCCAGATTTCGGTTTTACTTTTAAACTTGGCCAGAAGAGGGGCTATGTAATATACTTATTTGGGTCTCTTATGTGTATACCTAGGTATTTCATTCTCGACTACTTCCACTAGGGGGGTTTCTGAAAGTGTTAGGTTCCCAATGGGGTCCACTGGCATAAGTGCTGATTTCTCCCAGTTTATGGCAAATCCAGTCTTCCAAATTCTCTGAAGGTGCTCATCGCCTGCCTGAGTGATTGCTCTATATCACCCAGGAAGAGGAGGAGATCATCTGAGTATAATGCGATTCTCTCCTCGCCTGTCGCTCTCCTGAACCCTTCCATATTTGTACTTGGTCTTATTGCGATAGCCAATGGCTCCATTGCAAGCGCAAAGAGCAGGGGTAACAATGGACACCCCTGACTTGTCCCCCTCTCCAGTTTGATCTTACCTGAGTAGTAGTTATTGACTCTAATTTTGGCACAAGGTCCATTTTGCAGTATTTTTATCCACCTAATAAACGAGGGGCCAAATTCTCCCTATACTCGCCAAATATACTCCCACTCTAGGCTATCGAAAGCCTTAACCACATCTAGGGACATAACTGCCCTTGTACCCATATTCTCTGGTGTCTGTAAGTTAGGGAATACCCTCCTAATGTTCATACTAGCTGATCTGCTAGGAATGAACCCTGTTTGATCTGGGTGTATAAGTTTTTAGAAATGATTTTATTTAACCTAGCTGCCATTGCTTAATGCCATTACCTTGAAGTCACGTGGCAGTGACGCAACGCATCGGGAGGAGCTTAGGTGACATCCACTTCCGGTTTTACGGCCGAAAAACTGGAAGTTCCTGCATCTTTGACGTTGTTTTTACCTGTATGGCGTTTTTTTGCCTTTTTACAGATTTGTCAACTACCGATTTTAATAAATGGACCTATGTGCCTTTTTAACTTCACCATGGAGATCCTTTTTTCTTGCTTTTAAATCCTTGGATCCGGAGATGCATTTCCCAGGAAATCTGTGGCGAGGTTGGAGGCAGTACTGCAGTGGTGTCCTGTTCAAAACACACTGAGGAAGGAAGGAGTATTCACCGTTGGTTGGCCATTATCGTTCAATGCACCATTAGACCCAGTGGGGTCTATTTATAAGATCAGACAGTTAGACACTTGATCTTGTTATGCGTCTCGCCTGGGTGGTTCTGATCTAGACATACCCATTTTATGGTTTCACGCACTCCAGGTTGACCTGGCATATAGAACGACATTCCTCACTGCATCTCTTCCAAAGTAATCACGCAAATCCATTAGTTCGTTGTGGGATTATTGAATGATTGAGGATTTCGGTTGAAGGACCGTATGAAGAAACCCCTCTCATCTTTAACATTACCCTTGTTAAAGGGACTGCATTTTTGACCTGGTAAAACAGAGGTCCATGTTTTGAGGTGTGCAGCCTGTATACCTGGTGGTGGATACACACGGAAGTGGTTACACTAGTGATCATTTACAAGCACTCTGTTTCACGGCTAGAGGATTCCTCTATCTCCCTGCTGGAATACCAGTGAACACTTTTCTGGTTTCTGAACTTCATACTATATGGACTCTTTGTGTTACATGCGATTTTAGCGCTGCACTGCCTATAATATCTTCTAAACCTGTACGGTTTAGGAGATATTCCCCTCGCAATGAGCCGCTGACTGCAGCGGCGCATGTGCAGCAGGGATTCTCGGCTAAAGCCCGGCAGCCGCCGGACTGTGCTGACGCGCGGGAGTGCCGACATCGCCGCTCCAGCCACTCACAGCGCTGGAGCGGCGATACCCGGAAGACACACCGAGGCAAGATGACATCTCCCTCGGCTTGGACCAGGTAAGTCCCGACGCCTCGTTCGAAAATAAGTATTTCATAATGAGCTAGTATGTGGTGCATACTAGCTCATTATGCCTTTTGCCTTTCAGGTATGAAAAAAAAAAGCAGCAGCGGGTTTACAACCGCTTTAATATCAAAGGGGACTTCTCCCAGCACCTAACTCAGGTCAAAGGCAATGAGGAAATGTGGATAGGGGAGATGTCTAGAGGCTTATTCTGGGCTTTTATTTGCAAGGATCAGCTAGATGTATTCAATACGTGCAGTTTATCAAATATACTGCACTTCTCTGTATGCAAGTATTTCACATAACAGTCTTTATCTCAGCATACCTCTTACTCCTGTATATGAGCAGTGTAAAATGTACAATATGCAGTGTGCAAGTTCATTACTCACGCAACCTTTCAGGCTCAGTCGGGACTCCCCTGGTCCTGGGCATATCTACATAGTGTAGTCAAGACACAGGGTTCAATCAGGGATTACTGCATCCACGGCCATGTACTGCAAGAAAAGTTTTCTGGAGTTTCCAGGTGTCTTGGATGTCTTGGGACTCCGTACAGCTGCCTCATGCCACGCTGCTACACTTCCCTGTACATCTGCCCTCCGTGACCTCGTGGGTCTCAGCGGTTCTACCTCCGCCACCCTCTATTGATTCGGGCGGGCTCAGGTGGTCGGGCGGCCAGGCGGGAACAGATGCAATCAGGCTTACAGTGCCGCCTAGTATCCCCTGCCGGGGACCAACGTGGAACAGACCACGGCAAGCATAGGGTTGGAGGAGACGCACTTACTCCTCACGTCTCCATCCGGCCTTGTGAATGAGCATTTTTAACAGTCATAAAGTAGGTGTTATCGAAATTTGGCTGCAATAGTGGAAATGTACTGTATTATAAAGGCATAGTTCACCTTTACTATAAAACGCCTATGCTGGCAAGGGATGACTGTAGATAAAACAAGCCATGCAGCTTTGACCAAAATTGAATGTTCTTTTCACTAGGTATAGGCCATTTATGTACCTTCTAAAACTTGACTAAAAAAAACTCCCAGAGATCGCATCATCCCATCCTGCATTGTGGCTAGGATATTTCTTTTCTATGAGATTCCTACCTCTTACTGCTCGCCTCCACCATCACAGGAGTGACCTTTCTCTGATTTCAAAACCCCCCTCACATACATCGTCTTCTCTTTTGGTATTTTTCAGCTTTGGTCAAAGCTGCACAGTTGGTTTTCATCTACAGTCATCTCTCACCTGCATAGGCAGTTTTTCGTCAAGGAGAACTATGCCTTGCACCACTTCCTACTGGCCGTACGTATATCTCTGGCCTCTTAGCGCGTGTGTTTAAACAGAGAGGCTGCAATTATGTGGCACTATATAAACACATTACTGTGCTGAGAGCTCGCTCCCTGTGCATATATGGATGGTACTGGAAGCTCCCAATGCGAATTTCTGATCATGTGACTGCTAGCCACACGATCTGAATGCCCGCCTCCTGGCATTTAGAACCTCTTAAAGGGCCGGGAGATGGTGGCAGGTAGGGGTTTAAGATTCTATATAGATTCATATTGATGTCATGCACACACCTGTTTGAAACCCTTCCATACCAGGCCTATTCTGGCAATCCTCTCCTACATGTAAAAATCATAATTTCTTTATCGTACATCACGGGACACAGAGCCTCATAGTAATTACTAATTGAGTTATATCTCACCTTCAGGAGCTGGACACTGGTGTAATCAATTAGACAGGAAGTTTCCTCCCTATATAACCCCTCCCATATAGGGAGTACCTCAGTTTTTTCACCAGTGTCTAAGGTGTTGGTCACGGTTAAAGATGTGCTAAGAAGAAAGCTCTGCTGAGGGATCCCTGCGGGGGTCAAAGAGCTGCACAACCGGATCCATCCGAAGGGCCAAATTATGCCAGAGATGGATGGTATCCGGGCCTCATGGAAGAGCGAGGGTTTGCCTGTAATGTCTCTTGTAGGACTGAACTCTGGGATCCAGCACTTTGGGCACGTATTAGGAAAATGCGCAAATGTTTTCTGGCAGAGTCTTGTATGGGTCCAGCGAAGAGATCTACTTTAAATAGGAACCCTGAAGGTTGGCACAACACTACCCGCCGTGATGGGTGAAGGCTGGATCTGTCTGTGTCAGCAGTATCCTGTGGCGGGGGATAAGGTAAGTGAAGACAATCAGAAGATAAATCTTAAGGATTATCTTCTGTGAGAGTTTGCATGTCTTACCAGTTATCCACAACTAGTAAAGAGACATACCTGGTGGTGTTCTTGCATGCTTTCCAGGACGAAAGCTCAGTGCAGCTGGTCTGTTTATCTGCTCACCACCTCCACTTCAGGCTCTGCCACAAAAGTTAAAGGGGGGGGGGGAGGTCCCCGCGTAGTCTGGGGTCCCACAATGGCCCTCCATGTGAGGTCCTCCTTCTCGCTTTTCACACGGCTGGAGCGGCGGGGAGAGAGGGGGGCGTGGTTGCCGTGCACGGCAGTCTACGGTGCAGGGCGGGTCAGTTTAAAAGAACCCAGAAGCCGAGAGCTCTGTAAGCGTTGGGGCACGTAAGCATCTTGTGGATTAGATTCAAGCATACCTCTCAGACAACTACTCGGCATCAGGCTGTGCAGATTAGAAGGAATTTGTTTGCTGCTGGACTAAGCTCAGAAGTTGATGCTCCTGGTGGATGGAGAGTGTGATGAGTCTGAAGCATTATGGGTGGAACTGCATACAGATGTGCATAGTTCAAAGTTAATCATTGGAGTTTGTTATAGACCACCCAATGTTAATGAGGAGGTAGAGCCTCCGCTCCTTGCACAGATGGAAAGGGCTGCAAGGGCTGGGATGGTGATAATGAGGAATTTTAACTACCCAGAAATTTTCTGAAGTAATGGCACTGCTGGGACAGTTAAAGGGCAAACATGTATAAACTTATTACAGGACAATTTTATGGTGGTTTGAGGCCCCAACTAGGAATGATGCTCTGTTGGACCTGGTAATCTCAAACCATGCAGAGCATATTACTAATGTTCAGATAAAGGAACACCTGGGTAGCAGTGACCATAACATTATTTCATTTGATTTTGTCTGTAAGCAAAAATAACATACAGGAAAGCTAAAAACACTTAATGTCAAGAGAAAATTTTCCAAGGATGAGGACTGCTCTCCAGGACTTAGACTTGGAGAGAATATTGGCATCAATGGGCACAGAACCGAAATGGAAATAATTCAAAAATACTTTTTGTGAACTTACTGAAAAGTATATTCCCATGGGCAATAAGTTAAAAAGGCTAAAAATAAAACCTATGTGGCTCACGGCCAAAGCTAAAGCTATAAACCATAAGAAAAGAGCTTTAAAAAATATACAAATGAATGAACACTAGTGTTTAAATGTTCCAAAGAATATATATAACAGGATATATAAAAAGGAAATCAAGGATGCAAAAGATAGGACAAACCCCCAAAAATTCTTCAAATATATTAATGGTAAAAAGGTCAAGTCTGAGCATGTAGGCCCTTTACAAAATAATTTAGAGTGGGTGACTGGGTACAAAGAGAAGGCTAATTTATTAAATACTTTCTTCAGCTCTGTGTATACAAATGAGCATGTGGGAGCTCATGTCCAAAATGGGGGTGGTAGTGACACAGCCCCAAATGATCCACAATGGCTTAAGTGATATGGTCCAGAAATATTTAGACAGAATAAAGGTAGATAAAGCAAAGCACCTGGACCAGATGGCATACACCCACGGATCCTAAAAGAATTTATCTCTGTAAATTCAAAGCCATTGTATCCATTTTTTAGGGACTCATTAATGACAGGAATAGTACCACTGGATTGGCGCACGGCCAATGTAGTGCCTACATTTTAAGGTTAAATATATATTTATTAGCAATATATACATATATAAATCCAATAAATTCGTCTTTATAACAAAGTTTACACAACATAAACAGTAAAGCATATGAAAGGGGGAGTGGGGGGGGAAACATTGGGGAGGTAGGAGAGGGTAGGGGGTAGTAGAGTCTCAGCCAAACACAGAATATAGGTCGTTCTCGTGAGGTTGCATATACAACTAAGTGCTGTGCTAATTCACCTGGTAATCTATGGACAAGGCTTGTCGAATAGCGAACTGGACTGTCCCTGTGCAGTGTCATCTCTCAACTGACACCGCCCAGGGTTCATTTACTGTAATATTTCAAACCTTTCCTGGTAAGTATTGACTATGTTGGTGAAGGACATTAGTCAAAAAGCGAAATGGCGACCCAAGGGGAGGAGGAGGGGGGGGGGGGTAGCTCAGTATACGACCGTTCTAGACGGGCCGGATTTGGTATATCTTGCACTCTTAACCAGTGTCTAGCATACACTGCAATATTATACGTTGTTTAGGAATCCAACCGAAGTGGAGTGGTGTCTCCAAATTGACCACAAAGTGTTGAATTGATCATATCTATCATCCATTTTTGCTTGCATTTCTTCCATTAGCATGGTATCATTAAGGATATTCGCCCACCCCGATAGGGGGGGGGGCGGAGTCCTTCTTCCAAGATAGAGATATATTATGTCTCGCTGCCGAGAGAATAAACCTTAAGAGGCATTGTTTTTGCGATTTGAAGGACCCTGTGATAATAGCTAGGAGAGCAATCGCGGGGGAGGGGGTTAGAGTGGTTTGGTACATATCATTGTAAATCTTAAATACATTGTCCCAGAAGGGGTGTACCTTGATGCAGTCCCACCAAACGTGTATGTACGATCCCTGTCCTCCGAGACATCTCCAGCAGGTGTCCGTGGAAGCTGGAAACATTGTGTACCGAGGACGGGACTCTGTACCACCTTGAGACCAGCTTGAAGTTCTTCTCCTGTGTGAATCCTGATCTGGATGTTTGGTGCGTGTGAATAAAAGATGTGTTCCATTGGGCAGGGGATATTTCTATTCCTAGGTCACGGGCCCATTTGTGGGTGTATGCAGGGAGGGTTTCACATTGATGAGATTGTATGTCTTTATATATGAGGGACAGCGTATGTCTGGGGTCGGAGAGAGACTACACATTGATTCAAAGTTAGTGAGTTGTCTATGAACCTGACCTGAGAGGTGTAGAGATCTGCTGAGATGGTTCAGTGAGAATTTAGACAACCAGTCCACTTTAGTGTTAGTCGGGGGATCCGATGGGGGTCGGAAGTGACCTGTTGAGGGGTGGACTAATTGGCTGTGGGCCATTGCTCTCAATGGTATGTTCCTAAGTTCTCCCTGGACAGGGAGGTGAGAAGGGCTGCACTATCAAATAAGGGGGAGAGAGGGCCTGGGTCTGTGGTAAGTGCGAGTTTACTGGCCTTATCATACTATAGGGTCAGAGCTGCATATGTCAATGGGGATAACCCTGGACGCGAGCGAAATTTAGTATGATATCCCCACAGTAGGGCTCTTAGGTCGAATTGTGCCATATCCTGTTCTACCATAATTGATGGTTTAAGCAGGGGTCTTGGAAACCATTCAAGGAGTCTAGAGAAGAGAGTGGAGTTGTGATATGTTTGGAATTCAGGGAGGCCTATGCCTCCCCTGTGTTTGGGGGCGCATAGCACTTTATGTTTAAGCCTGGGCGGGTGGTGTTGCCATATGAATTTGCTCACTAAGGTACGGAGGGAGAGGAACGCTTTAGGTAGAAGAATCGGTAGCGTCTGAAACAGTGTTTTAGGTAGGATGTCCATTTTTATTACGTTCATTCTCCCCCACCATGTCAGTTTGAGGTTATTCCAGGATTCTAAAGAGCGTCTAATCGTAGTTAGGAGAGGGCTGTAGTTCAGGGAGTAAATGGCTCGTGTGTCTGTAGGGATTTCAGTGCCTAGGTATTTAACTGATTTTGCTTGCCATCTAAAGGGAAAACGCAGCTTGAGAGATTGAAGCTCCAGGTAGGATAGAGATATATTCAGGGCTTCCGTTTTAGTGATATTTAATTAAGTTACTATATGTCCCAAATCTGCCGAGTTCAGTCAAGATGGCCGGGATGCTGTTTCGTGGTTGTGTGACATACAATAGTAAATCGTCGGCATAGAGCGACAATTTACGCGTGGCGGAGGGGGTAGGGATCCCATGTATGTTCTCGTTTTTGCGGATGGCTTGCACCAGATGTTCCACAGTGATGGCAAATAATGGCGAAAGGGGGCAACCCTGCCGCGTGCCATTAGTGATGCTAAACGTTTCCGATGATTCCCCGTTAGCTGATACCTTTGCTGATGGACGCGAGTACAGGGACATGATTTTGGAGATCATCTGTGGTCCTATGCCTATTTGTTGTAATGACGCGTGCAAAAAAGGCCAACTAACTCTATCGAATGCTTTTTCAGCGTCACAAGCCAATAAACAGGTCAGTATGTTGTGCGATTTCGCATATGCAATAAGATGAAGTGTTTTTGTGGTGTTGTCCCTAGCTTCGCGTCCTGGGATGAATCCTACCTGATCACCATGAATCAAGTCAGGTAGCAGGGGGGCTATACGAGTGGCTAAAATTTTGGAGTAAAGTTTCAGTTCAATGTTCAGTAAGGAGATGGGACGGTAGTTACTGCATAGTGAGGGGTCTTACGACTATTTGGGCTTGTAGAAGTTGGGGAGAGAGGGGATGTGTATCGTCAACCTCATTGAATGCTTTCATCATGATTGGGGTCAGCTGTTGGGCAAATTTTTTATAAAATTGGGGGTGTATCCGTCTGGACCTGGACTCTTGCCATTTTTAAGGCCTTTGATCGCAGTTGAGTTCAGATCCAGTCATAGGTAATTCTAGGGCTTCCATGTCAGGTTGTGATTAGAGGTCGACCGATATATCGGCTGGCCGATATATCGGCTGGCCGATATATCGGCCGATATTTGGCCATTTTTGATAAATCGGCATCGGGCCGATTATTATCAAAATTAGGCCGATATTTTACACTGGCCATCCCTCCTGTCCTTCCTTCTCCACACTCAGCAGCTCTGGCAACATCAAGTGCCGCGCTGAGTGTGTGAACAGAGAGGAGGGAGAGAGAGGGAGAGAGAAGCTGTCAGCTTGATGTCGGGAGTAGGGGGGAGGGAGCAGGGCGGGGCGTGTAGCAGATCACTTCACTTCCTTGTTACTTTATGGTCAGTCCAGGCAGCTCCTCCCGTCTGCACTTATCTCTCTGCCTTGCTGCATGATCACACAGTAAGTCAGCACCGATCCTCCTCGCTCCTGATCCTCCTTGCTCCCGTGCCTAGTTAATTTTTCCCTATCTTATCTGCTGTCCTCTCCATAAATCTTCACTACACATATCATGCTGCCTCCTGTCCCGTCTCAGCTCAGCGTCTCAGCTCAGCGTTCCACACACAGATCTTACACCCTTTCCATCCCAGTTTGCTTTTAGCTCTCATAGTTGTCCTGTCCCCACCATGCAGCCTAGCACATTCCCTGCGTTCTGTCACTAATAAAGACATTAGCACTTACATTTACCACCCCAACCTCCTCACCATTCTCTTTTTTATAATATCTTAACCCCCCCCTTCACATTGTAGCAATTTGACAAGTCGCATCCTATTCCCGGCAAGGCACTGTTGAAATCAATGCGACACTGACTTTGAGTTGCCGCATAAATTTGAAAAAGTAGTACATGCACTACTTTTGCGATTTAGGGTGTGACTTCAATAACCACACAGATGTCTTCAAAGTCACAACCCAAAGTCGCACTGAGATGCAGCTCTGAAATTGTGCGATTTCAGGTTAAGTCGCACAATTTCAAAGCCACAGTCAATGTGAACAGGGGCTAATAGTAGGTTCACACTGGCGTGCTGTGGTCTGGCCACAGTGCGATTTGTATATTCAGTTTACCCAGAGTTTTTGGTGCGCGCCCATTCAATTCTATTAGACTGTCTGTTTTCACGAAAGCAAATTACAGTCTTGCGTGCTGCATCTTTGATGCACAATCAGAAAACACACAGTCCACTAGAATTCATCAGGAGCACACCTACAACTGCAAGTAAATCACACATACAATCGCACTGTGGTCAAACCAAAGCGCACCAGTGTGAAACCGCTATACGGCTAGGTTCACGCGCAGTCAGGATCATGCACAAAATTGTGGTTTTCTTGACAAACACAGAAGCGCACTGTCCTTTAGTAGATACACAGTAGTGCCATTGATTGTTAAAGGCACCCCCTCTCATCACACATGTGGTTTGGTACAGGACATTTTTAGAAAAGGGTCTTGGACTTCCTTTCCACATTTCCAAATTGGCACCACTGACCACTACCCCATATGTGTGCACCCATTACTCTCATGTTGCTGCAGCGCAACACTTTAAGTACTAATATAGTGCATGTCACAAACATTACTCAATGGGGGATCGTTCCTCTGATCCCCGCTGAGCAGGCGAATGACAGGTCCGTCACTGCTCACTGTGCTGAGATGGACCTGTCAGAGACCCGCTCTCCTCTATGGGGAGATCGGATGAAAACAGATCGATAGGCTTTCCATCTGTCTGGATTTCACTGACAGGATCGGGTGTCAGCGGACATGTCACAGCTGACATCCGCCGCTCCATAGGAGTGAATGGAGGTTCCGATCAGGTCCGCCTGAAAAACTGACAGACAGACCTGATCGGAAAGCCTGTGTGAAAGGGGCCCAAGTCCGAACCCGATGGGGCGCACTTTGCCCTGGGCGCTGGATGAACTTGTCCCAGCACTGGTTACAGTTACACTCGGCTTGGTGTGAAACCTGCCAGTGTCACCGCCAATCAGTGCCATCTCTCAGTGCCATCTGTCAGTGCCGCCGCAAATCAGTGCCACCCGCCACTGCCACTTAGTTCCACCAGCCAGTGCCACCCGCCCCTGCCAGCCAGTGCCACCCGCCCCTGCCAGCCAGTGCCACCCGCCCCTGCCAGCCAGTGCCACCCGCCCCTGCCAGCCAGTTCCAATTGCCAGTGCCACTGCCAATCAGTGCCATCTGTCCCAAACTAGTGCCATCTGTCAGTTCCAAACCAGTGCCACCTGCTAGTGCCAATGCCATCTGACAGTTCCAAACCAGTGCCAATAGTGCCATCTGTCAGTGCCAAACCAGTGCCACCTGCCAGTGCCAATAGTGCCATCTGTCAGTTCCAAACCAGTGCCACCTGCCAATGCCAACCAGTGGCAGCCAGTGCCATCTGTCAGTTCCAAACCAGTGCCACCTGCCAGGTCCAACTAGTGCCATCTGTACTGAGGACATCAAGTGTGTGCTAGAGTGACAGGAGTAAGCAAGGAGTGGAGTGGGTGAGTTTTTTTTTTTTTTTTTTTCTTTTTAAATCGGCCTAAAATATCGGCCACAAAAATCGGCCATCGGCCGCCCCAATTTCTAAATATCGGCATCGGCCAGAGAAAAACCCATATCGGTCGACCTCTAGTTGTGATATCGTGGGTAAAGCTGTATCCTGCACGTATCGTTGCAAGGTCAGTGTGGTTGAGGAGGGAGAGTGTTGAGCAGGTGGGAGGTTGTAGAGTGTGGAATAGTATTCCCTGAATTCCGAGATGATTTCGGAATTTTTCGACTTTTTCTGTTGTGATGGGGACATAATATGACTGATGTTCTGTCTCTTTTGTCTTGGGTGTAAGATCCGTGCCAGGTGTTTCCCGCATTTGTTCGCCTGAGCATAATGGACAATGACGGTCCTTGTTACAGGCAATTAGTGCTCTGTCTGAGAAGATCTGTAAAAGGTCTCTACGGGCATTAGACAGTTTGGTCAAGGTCTTCGTGTCTAACGTACGCTTGTGTTGAGCTTCGAGAGCGGCTATTTGAGAGAAGAGGCGTTTTATATCAGTGGTACGTGCTTTTTTCAGTCTGGATCCATGTTTTATGAAAATCCCGCGTAGAACGCATTTAAGGGTTTCCCACTTATTTAGGTTAGAGGTCTCATCGTGAACATGGTTTTGTGTGAAGTCTGCAATTGTGTTAGACACATCTGCGCAGCATACTGTGTTGTTTAGTAAGTTGTCATTGAGTCTCCAAGAGGAGCGACGGTTGGTGTAAGGTAGTTTCCCTAGTGTCATATGTATCGGTGCATGGTCCGACCACAATTTCAGGCCAATTTCGCAATTCGGGTCGTAGTCTAAGAGATTTTGCGAAAGGAGGAAATAGTCAATTCTGCTGTATGACTTATGGGCTGGGGAGTAGTATGTGTAATCTCTCTCCGTAGGGTGTGTAAAACGCCAGACATCCACCAAGGACATGTCCTTTAGGGTGATACGCATGGCGCTTAGTGAGGATGGCGGTATGTGCGACTTACCAGTGGACGAGTCCATCCTCGACACAAGTGGGGCGTTCAGGTCACCAGCCAGAATCAGGTTAGTTGTCCCAAAATTTTGTAGGCGAGTGGTCACGGAGGACAGGAATCGTTGTTGGTTCTGATTAGGGAGATAAATATTAGCAAGAGTTAGTACCGTTTGCGAATATTGTAATTTCAAGAATATATATCTACCATTCGGGTCAATGCAAGTGTCTAGTATTTCTGGGGTGAAGGAGCTGTGAAACGCTATGGATACCCCTTTCGTTTTAGTTAGGGGATTGGTGCTGTGGAACCATGTGGTAAAGTGTTTATCTGGGAGTGTTGGTATCTTGTCGGTTTTAAAGTGGGTTTCTTGAAGCAGTAGAATGTGAGATTTGGCCAAAGGAGCTGTCATGGTACCAGTGTTACAAGTGTGATATTGCGTGTCTTTTTTGCACCAGGGCACCCGCTGCTAGACTATGACTTTTGCTGAGCCACGCCACCCAAATATGAGGAGGGAAGCGAGATGGGGTGTTGAATGGGAGTGAAGAGGAGGGGGGGAAGGAGGGAAAAGATAAGAAAAATATTAGGGGGAAACAAGAAGAGGGAGGAGGGGGGAGGATAGATGGATGAGAAGAAAAAAAAGGGGGGGGGGGAAGAGGGGGAAAAGAGAAGAGAGAAAAAAGAAAAGGTACAGGTACTGACACAGGGAGGTAGGGTTTTGTGCTTGGTGTCGGGCACAGAAAAAGGAACTGTGCCGTTACTGGTGTTGTGTGTCCTGTGTCAGTGTATCAATTCACCTAGTGAATTGGTAAGTGCTGCAAAATTATAGGGAAGCTACTCCCTCTAGTGTCCAAAGTGTATAAGAAACGTTGGACACTACCTAGTAAAGCTAGAGAAAAAAAAAGATTCACCACAGAGGCAATTAAGACTCTGTAAACCCTAACGTGGGGAACGTGTTTGGTCTTTGAACAGGAGCTCCGCTCCAACCTAAAAAAAAAAATTGAAATTGTCTGAGTAAAATCAAGGCACACAGCAATCAAACTTAGAGCATTTGAACCTTAATATAACAACCGCATTTTTTCTTGGTAGCAGGGGGGGGGTCTTTGGCTGTTTCCCTAGATATCTCTGACAATCATGTCGTCCCCACGTAATAGGTTCGACATGGTCATCAGGTATGAAACCAGGGGAATAGTAGATCAGGTAAAGCAATCTCAGATTTGGGTGGCGTATGCCTCTTCAAATCCGAGACTTCTGGTAAGCCTCCAACTTATCCCTGGTGGCGGTTTTCACATCACATCTGTATTTAATAATTTTTGGGTCTTACACCCTTAAGCCTTGTCTGATTTGGGTGGCGTATGCCTCTCCAAATCTAAGACTTCTGGTAAGCCTTCCTCAACTCACCTTGGTGGTGGTCTTTACTCCATTTTCACATACTGAAGACATTGGATTGTAAGTTCACGCTGTGATTCAACACGTTTTCTTTGGATTGAACTTCATAACTTTTACATTCTTTTTATGGACTTTATTTGATTGGACATTCATTTTGTGTTAATCATTTTAATTATAATAATATTGTTTGAGTACTCTAACATTTGGAGCCACTTAGCACGTTATTTTGGGTGATGCACGTGTTTATCACTATATTATTATATTTAGATTTTGGTGTATTTACTCATATTTTATACCTATTTCATTTAGATAGCGCTACACTTTTATTTTCATTTACCACCAGCTTTTTTCTACTAGCAGTGTTGGCAGCTTTTTTTCCACACTTTTTTTCCAGCGCAGTATTACCCACAATTTTCATCACTGTCTCCCCATAGAAGGGGTTCAGGGCCATCTGGATCTGGTGGTCCTAATCATGCCTGCATGAGGCCATCCTCCCCTGAAAGACCTGAGGCAGCTGCACAGGATGAGCCATTGGCCCCATCAGGCATTGCAGTCTCTCCCAACATTGGAGCCCTGCATTGGTCTTTGAGGACGCTTTTGCATTTGCAGTGCTTGGTTTACAGAAGTTGGCTGCTTTGATCGCAGCATCCTCACAAGAGAGCAGAAAGTGGGGTATATCCCCTTACCTAAATCCTCAGAGGATCAACAGTCTGATGGAAAATCACCATCAGGGAACAATGGCCATCTGACAAGGCGGAGGTATCGAAAGCCTCACAAGCTCTGATGTTGCAGCTGCAATCTTTTACAGAGATTCATGCTGTGTATAATTTGCCCTCAGCTTAGATGGCCAAAGCCTCTGTCTCCTCCTTGGGGTTTTTAAATTCTCATAGGCTTCTTGTACCTTCCCAATCCGTCCATTACTGCAACAGTTTGTGCTTATTGGGCAGCCGCATAAGCTGTTTTTTTCTTCTCTTAAGGAGTTTCCTTTATCCAAGGACTATAGGTTGCTAGAAAACCTCCACTGGATCCTCATGTAGGTGCTTGCTTACAAGCTAGCCAAACGCACAACTGCTGGGATGCACAGTTGCTGGTGCACATTGTTGCTGACGCACAAACAGTTAAATCGCATGATTGCGGAAACGCAGGTTGGCGGAGGATAACTTCCTCTTTACCAGTCCACATGTTTGCATAAAATACATTTTGGTTTGGTATGTACAAAATGCATGTGGGTAAAAAACAAGTAACGGAACATGTTGTTGATCACATAAAGATGCATGTTTTCTGTTTGTATGGATTTACATGTTTTTTACATAGTCGCATGAGGATGCTTGGTCACATTTAGGTGCTTGTTAGCACAGAAATGCCTAAATTCGCATAAAAATGCTTAATTGCATAAAGATGTGGGATCGCACAAGGGTGCTTGATCTCACAAGAGTCCTTGGTCACGCAAGGGTACTTGTCCGCACAGTAGTGCTTATAATGCATAAAATGTTTGATCGCATAATAAATGCTGAATTACATAAGGATGCATGATCACCTAAAGTTGCACGATCGCCTAGATTTGCATGGTAACATAACGAGGCATGTTAATTTAAGTTTTCCTTAAATATACAGGATTCCTTATGTTCACATAGGAATACGTGTCTGCATGGATACATATTGTGTAATGTTTCCTAACACCTGAACTTTCAGTCAAAATGGTAAAACCTGAATTTTGGGGCCAAAGGCCCCAAATGCCTAAAGTCCCAAACTTTTGCATGGAATCCACCAGGGCTGTCATAGCTTACCTCCATCTTTCTAGCCCCTGTGGACATCAAGGGTGCTTATTTGCATGTCCCCATCTTTCCAGTGCATCAACACATACCTTTTTTTATTTTCTGTGGGCAGCCAGCAGTGCTACCCCTTACTGCACTCCCAGGGCATTCCCATAGTGTGTAACCTGGACAATCTCCTATTTAAGGATTTGTCAGCACAGACCAATATGGTGCATGCAGTCAATGCCCGTCAGAGCTTTTAGGTTCAAAATCAGTGGTGTAACTGACTTATTACTTGGTTTACCTGGGTCTCGTTCTGAAAACGATTGAGGCCAAGGCATTTTTTTACATGAACTGTCCATCTCGGAAATTCTGTGTGAGCGCTGTGGGTTTAATGTCATGTTCTGATAATTTAATCTTGCATAAAGTAAACGGTGCAATGCACTGCTTTCATCGCACCTAACACCATTGGCTATGTTCTAACGCAGCTGCTGGTGTGAACAGGCCCAAAATTAAACCTATAGCGAGGAAATATGGAGAGTGCCATTGCTAACCTCCTGAAAACGCATTCCCAAACTGTAATACTCTTACAATGGCTTTCTTAGTCACTGACCTACAACACAGGTATGCAGAATTGCGGTTCTAGCATTGGTGCCGGTTCACACCAGTACAGCTTTGAAACTGACATCCCTACGTGACTTAATCATGGCTTGCATACGACTTTAACCACCTCCCACCCGGCCACTGCACATGTTCGGCCGGGTGGGCACTTGCTCCTGAGTGGACGTTGAGGAACGTCCACTCAGAAGGAGGGGGATCGATGTGCTTGTCACCTGGACATGGCACATCTCTGATCGGCAGGGGGGCTCTGTGATTAGCCCTCCTGATCACATGACAGCTGTGTCCAATCACAACCATCATGTGATGTAAATAGAGAGCCTGTCGCTAGGCGATCAGCTTTCCTCTTCTCACACGGAAGTTGCCAGTAAGGAGAGTCAATCGCTGCAGCCGGCCGATGATCGCGGAGTAGGAGCTGTTTTTACAGATTTTATACACTGATCACCAGCCTAATGTCCCCACACAATGTCCCAGTTAAATGATCATCTGCGTACATCTGTCCGTGATCACATAAACCAATTATACACTTAATGAGACATGTAGCAGAATACATTTTGGCTTAAATGTATGACAAAATTAGATTTTATTGGATTTCTTTTAAAACGAAGTAGAAATAGTTTTTTTTTTTCTCCCCCAAAATTTCCGATCTTTTTGTCACCTACCGCAAAAAATAAAAAACGGAGTTATGAATAAATACCACCAAAAGAAAGGTCTGTGTGTGAACAAAATTATAAAAATTTCATTTGGGTACAATGTTGCATGACCGCGCAATTGTCTGTTGCCTTTTAAATATTAATATTTAAAATTCAATTAATATTCAACGATTATTGATATGGTTTAAATAAGAGTTCTTTTTCTGACAAGATTTGAAAACTTCAATACAACAAGCATTTATTAAAGAATTAAGGTTATTAGTCTAATACACCGCAAATATTTACGGTCTTTGGCAAGGGAGTAAATATTAGTTTCAAACACAAAGTATATACATTACAAATAGACAGACAAACATAGGAAAAATGCAAGTATATGGTAAGTGCTGGGAGATGGTCTGATAATTACCTATAATGAATCCTGGGCCCAGGTTCTCTCATCTCTTCCCTCTACTGCTTGGGGTCGTCCTTTTATGGAGCCCTCTCCCATTGACTAACCCAGTGCGGCTACGATTGGGTGCTGTTATCTCTCTTCTCCTTCCTGCCGTTATATTAATTTCCCACACTAGCCCACTCTTTACTGGAATTTAGTGATAATTGGATTTGAAGATAAATTAATTAAACCGGAGGTCGTTAACTTCCCTTGAATGGGGCGCTTAGCTATGTATGGAACTAGCCAGGAAGAATTACCCCTTAAATGGATATGGGTGTTAATATGGGAGAATACACACGCCTTTATCTAGAGAATCAAGGCGGTGCCGCATAGATTACAAGTTTCAGCTGTGATCTCTTTTCTAGCTTGTTTGAATACTAAGTTACCTCGTCAGACCATACGACTCCACAGCTCGTCACCCCACATTCATGCATATTCAATAAGAGGACAGGTAATTAGATTGTCCTCAAGCCCAGCTTGTCAGCCAAGTTAACCCTTTACAGACCCACATTTCATACTACACATTTCTTACATATAAATTTATGTTAGATATTCCCAGTTTACCATGTAAATTATACATAAAAATTCCTCATAAGGCAACATGTCCTTGAAAGTGCGAGAGCGCTGAAAGCTTAAAATTGGCCTGGGAGGGAAGGGGGCGAATGTACCCAGTATTAAAGTGGTTAAAAGAAGTCAATGCAAGTCCTGTTGAAGGTAGCCCCAGAAACTTTTTCTAAGTTGGAGCGTCTTGAGTTGCACCGATTAGATTGGATCCATTGCCGCTAATGTCGTGCGATTTGTCATGCGACTTTAGCGCATGACAAGTCGTTGCAGTGTGAACCGGGGCTTACTCTTACTTTCCTGATGTGCATGTGTCTCGAAATGGTAAAACCTGATTATCACACACCTACCATAGGAGTGAACCATACCATATGTAAAGATGCAATTTGCATCCTAATGCACGCAAAATAACGCACCTCTCAAACTCTAAAAAACATTTAAAGCACACCATAACAAGTGGGAAATTTACACTTTTGCATTGAATACATAAAAAAAAGTGTTAATGTGCCCATGTACACAATCATAGTTGTAATGTTTGTATACAGACATGCATTTTATTTATAAATTGAGATTTAGAACCTTTTCAGCAATTTTTTTTTTTTAGGCAACCATAACAGTTATAATAAAGCATGCAGCTCTGTAATGTCCCACAAGACTTTTATATCTAAGCCTCACATTTCAGAAAAGTGTTGGTAATTATGGGGTTATTTTATGCATGGGGGTTAAAACTATGACATTTAACTGATTGTCCATCACAGGGAGCCCTTGAATGTGACCATGAGGGGACGATCTACCCAGCTTTCATTGTGACTTTTACTTCGTAGACTGCAGTAGAGCTCAGTACCCATGTAAATTACTAGTGTGATTTTAATCTTGCAAAGTTCTGAAACTTGTAGTATTGATAGAGTTTAGCAGTTCCTGCCAACCCTTACATATCCTGGAAAGTTAAATTTTTTTCCCTACCAGAATTGTCTGTCATTTGGGGCAGAGTAGGGGCCAGTTTATGGCTGCCCCTCATGTGTGTGTGTGTTTTTATTTTATTTTTATATTTTTTTAGCTATCTTGATCCTGTGCTGTTCCTGGAAGCTGCCATTCTTTCAGCTCTCTCCTTCCTCACAGGACAGAGGCAGCAGCGGGAACATTGGCTCCTGCTGCTGTCAATCAAATCCTGTGACCCGAGAAGGTGTAATCGAGCCCACACGAGGGCCCCCATAGGAAGCGGCTTCCTATGGGGGCACTTGGCGAAGAGGTGGAGCCAGGTGTGCTGGTGGGGGACCCCAGTAGAGAAGGTTCTGGGCTGCTCCTGTGTAAAACCATTGCTCAGAACAGGTAAGTATGACATGTGTGTTTTTTCTTTGTTTTAAAAAAGTCGGTTGATTTGTTTTGTCTGGATTTAATTATGTGATATAGTTTTGTGGAATGATTGGATTAGGTTCTGTGTAGGTGACAAAGGAAAGATGGAATGATATAGAAATGGACTAATATAAGGAAATACTGTGGTTTTTTTTTTTTTTTTGTCAGGGACATAGGATGTTCTTTATCGCTATAAAGTAAGGTACCGTATATACTCGAGTATAAGCAGACCTGAATATAAGCCGAGGCACCTAATTTTACCACAAAAAACTGAGAAAACGTATTGATTAGAGTATAAGCCTAGGGTATCCATCTGCATGCCTCACTGTGCCCATGACTAGACTCACGTTTAACATAGGAGTCTATGGAAGGAGTGCCCAGTTTTGAAAAATCGGTGCTCCCTGGCCATAGGTCCCCCAGACAACAAACTTTGCACATTTATAGAAGAGAAATGGGGCTACATGTGTGCCAAGTTTGGGGTCCACGGGACCTACGACCGGCTGTTACCCGGTCCCTAAAATCACCAGAGAAATTACCGTTTAACATGGGAGTCTATGGAAGGGGTTCCCAGCTTTGAAAAATCGGTGCTCCCCGGCCGTAGGTCCTCTGGACAACAAACTTTGCACACTTGTAGAGGAAGAGTGGGGCTACATGTGTGCCAAGTTTGCGGTCCAGGGGACCTAAGGCCGGCCGATACCGGGTCCCCAAATTCCGGGAGATCAGGCGCAAAAAGGTGACTTGAGTATAAGCCGAGTGGGGCATTTTCCGCTCAAAAAAATGTGCTGAAAAACTTGGCTTATACTTGAGTATATACGATATATGAATGTATTTGTATAAAGTGTTTCTAAAACTAATAGAGATTGAAAAAAGTTTACTGTCACTTTAAGATCAATTTTTTTTTCGAATTCCAGGAAGTTACTGATCCAGATAAAGGCTTTATTGAAGATGATAAAGTGACTTTTGAAGTCTATGTGCAGGCTGATGCTCCTCATGGTGTAGCGTAAGTTTAAATAAAATAAAAACCCACTTTGGTCGTTCACCCTAACCCCCCCCTGGAATGTTAAAAAATAAATAAAAAAAACCTGTTTTATTTCAGCTGGGATTCAAAGAAGCACACTGGCTATGTTGGGCTAAAGAATCAGGGAGCAACATGTTACATGAACAGTTTACTGCAGACATTGTTTTTCACAAACCAACTCCGAAAGGTATTGTTTAATTATATATTTTATTTTGTTACTTTTGCTGTGACTGTTTGAAAATTGACCTGTAATATATGTAGAAATAGTAGAAATCCAGCCCTCCCCCCACAATACATGTTTTATTTCATAAAATCACAACACTTTTGGATTCAAACAAAGTTTGAATGTTCAGCAGGTTAGCAGTTGTCTCACCTAAAAACATAAAGGGCTAAAGGATAATATATTGGGATAATATATTGGGATATTATATGGTGTGAAATAACCCTCAATGTGATTGGCCCAATCTTGTGAAAAGACAAATATGAGATGAAAAGATGGGGGTGTGGTGGGGTATCGTCAGTTTGGTACCCATAGCCCACGTTGGGCTTTGCTTACATTCAACTTGACATGTCATAATTGTGATGGGCATTTCTCAAAGTTAGTTGGAAGAGTCTAGGTTTTGTTAACCTGGTGATTCTATCCAATAGTTTTGTTCTCTTTTTGTGGATTTGACGTCTTTGAAAGTTAGGGGTCTGAGATTTCCAAGACTTGGCCGTGTGCATTGCAGGGGAAGGGTCCTTACATCCAGGGGTGTTTCCACCTCCTTTACCGGAGGTGGGGCACCGGATGTGGACCTTATGGCCTCTCGACTCACTCGCAAGGTGTCAAGATTTGTGGCCAGGTCCAGGGACCCCTGGGCAGACGTGTCAGACGCGTTGGTAGCCCATGGGGGAGCAGTATAGCCTGATATATGCTTACCCTCCGCTACTGTTGTTGCCTCGCCTGCTTCGCAGAGTAGGGGCAGAGGCCATTCCCGTGATCCTTATTGCTCCGGAATGGCGACATTGGTACGCTGATCTACAGTCCCTGACAAGTCTTGTCGCTTGTGTACAAATTGACCTGAAGTGCTGCTAAAATATATTTCTAAAAAAGATTTTGTTACAAGAAATGGGTCATTTTAACCCCAACAGCTTTTGTAATGTTTCAGTGCGAAACAAAACTGACAAAGTATTCTAATATTCACAGCTTGGTAAAGCCCATTGAGTCAATTTTTGCCAAGACATAAGTGTTGTCGCCTTGTTATATGAGCTTCACCTGTGACTAATGGATCAATTAGGTCTCAGGTGTGTGTAAAAAGAACACCAATTTACTAGACCTTCTCAATCAACTAGACCTCTGCAAACATGACTAAGATTCACCCGGAGACTAAAGTGTTGATTATCAAGAGGCTGAAGACCAGATCCACTGCTGATGTGGCAGGCACCTTCAATGTGTCTCAGCGTCAAGTTCGGAGGATAAAAAAAAGATTTGAAGAGACTGGAGACGTTTTGGACAAGGCCAGGTCAGGCCGACCCCACAAGACAACTGCTCGAGTGGACCGTTTGTTGGCTCGAAAATCCAAGGCCAGCCCAAATGTGCGAGCAACTTGATTGGAGTCCTCGGACGTATTCCGTTCCCAGGATTTTGCTGTTTTTACAGCGTGGTGTAACCCAAAAGCTGGCCTTGCATATCATCGTAGGTCGGATTTCGGCCCGGGCTGTTTTTTTCAACGACCGCTACCGGGCCATTCCTTGATTAGCACCTTTTGTGCATAGGGTTCGCCATGTGATCCCCCCCTGTCAAGCCTCCTCTCCCTACTTGGGATCTGAATTTGATGCATCTTGTTTCTCCAAGAACATCCCTTTGAGAATATCAGAGAGATTCCTCTCGACCTTGTCCCAGAAGATGGCCTTCTTAGTGGCCATTACTTTGGTTAGACGGGTGTCTGAGTTGGCGGCCTTGTCCTGCAAGTCGCCTTACTTGGTCCTCCATAAGGATAATGGCGGTGTTGCGCCCACGACCGTCCTTTTCAAAAGGTGGTCTCGGCCTTTCACCTTGAGGACATTGTTCTTCCGTCCTTGTGTCCTCACCCATCGCATCCCTGTGAGTTTGCGCTTCATACATTAAGATGGGTACGAGCTTTACGGGTGTTCCTGTCTGCTACGGTTTCGATTCGGAACTCTGACTCAGTTTGTGTCTGTCTCTGGTCCAAAACAGGGCCGAGCGGTGTCTTCTGCCACAGTCTTTAGGTGGATCAGGAAGACCGTCATACAGGCCTATGCCCTTAAGGGGCGGGCGCCTCCTTTTTCCGGTTGCGGCACATTCCATCAAGGCAATTGGTGCTTACTGGGCTTTCCGACATCAAGCGTCGGTTGCAAAAGTTTGCAAGGCGGCGACCTGGTCGTCCGTTCATACCTTTCAAAATTCTATAAGGCATCTTCGGATGCTCCCTTCGGCCGCAAAGTGTTGCAGACCACTGTTTAATGTTGCAACTCCTCCATTGAGGAGCTCTGCTTGTTTGGAGTGAAGTTTTGGTTGTTCCTTTACTACTGCTCCCACCCTTCTGATACTGCTTTGGGACGTCCCACACGTTTACAGTATCAAGCTGTGTCAGTCCTTGGACGCTAAGAGAAAATGGGATTTTTGTACTCACTGTAAAATCCGTTTCTCTGGCGTCCATGGACTGACACAGCACCCACCCTTCCTTTTTAAAGTTTGTACTGCTTTGTTGCGAACTGAGGCTGCTAGCTGCAGATGGGAGGGTAATGTCCAGAGGGACCACCCCCTGGGCGGGGCTGTTCAGCTCTGGCTTGTTCTAGAATGTAGGTTTCTAACATTCTGCCTAGAATCTTCTCCTGCAAGCAGGGACATATACCCACACGTTTACAGTATCCAGCTGTGTCAGTCCATGGACGTCAGATAAACTGATTTTCTTTCTCGTACATCACGGGACACAGAGTGACATAGTCATTACTAATGGGTTATATAGATACCTTCAGGTGCTGGCACTGGCCACTTCCAAAACCGGAAGTACCCTCCCCTATATAAGCCCCTCCCATCCGGGAGCACCTCAGTTTTTTGCCAGTGTCTAAGGTGTTGGCCAAGAAGTAACATGTGTTTTTCACTGAGCTTGCGTACAGGTTCTTTTGGGCCTCAGTAAGCTATTCCGGATCCGACCAAAAAAGCTTCATAGCTAAACGGTCGGTACCCGGGCCTTGCAAGAGAAGAGCAAGGTTTTGCCTGTAATGCCTCTCTTAGGAGGGCTGGACCCTGGGATCCAGAGCTCTGGTCATACCCACGACCAAGATGTTTTCTGTGCAGGGTGCTATACAGGTCCAGGGGAGTGGAATCCTTGGGAACCCGGTCCCTGAAGGTTTGATTACAATGCCTGCCGTGATAGGTGAAGTTTGGGCTTCTGTGGACCAAACAGAGTCCTGCGGCGAGGAAAAGGTAAGTGGGGGCCCTCGGGAACTTGGTTCTATTGAGGGACCCCCAAGCCTATTTTGTCTTTCTGCCTGTTACCTAAGGTATTCCCGCTAATATTCTGTGTATGCCTGTTACTACTGAGAAAATGTAAAAATTTTAATAGTAGGCAAGAAAAAAAAAAAAAAGACCGCGGTACCTGTGTTAGACACTAGAGGCCGCTATGGTTCTTTTTTCTTGTAATGTGGGTTTTTTTCTTCCAGAATCAAATCCAGGCAGTTGGTATGTTCTCTGCTGGGAAGCTGTCTCCTCTGCCCTGTTGCTGGGCTCATCCATCCCCGGGCCCTGCGGCAAAGGGACCCTGGCTCCCATCTAGCTCCTTATTGTTTTCAAAAAAGGCGCACGTGCCCGCGTGCACGCACCTCTATATATAGAGGCGATCTGGAAAAAGGGGCGGAGCGGGTGGATGACGCTCAGGTGTGCGCCGCGGCGCTACTGCGCATGTGCGGGCGTCCAGCGTGTTTTAAAGTACATTATAGCTGGCTATTGAAGTGCACAGACAGAGCTAGCAACAGTATAAAGGCACACAGAGGCGGTTGATGCAGGCATCCCCTAGAAAGGCACTTTAGTAGACACCAGCTGTGATATAGCAGCAATTGTGCTAGACTATTCTCAGTAAAAGTGGTGTATTACGGCTGGAATACCTCAGCTTTAGGCTTAGGAATATGCCGTCCAGAAGCTCCGGAACTGAATCTTCCAGGAAGCGAAGGGGGTCTCATCGGGCTCTGAGGATCTTGGGCATGCTTCTGCTGCACCAGTCTCCCCTGAAGTTCAGAGGTAAGTGACCGTAGAGACCCCGCAGGGGTACTTGGTACTGTGGCTGTCCTCAGTTCACCTGCTCCTGTGTATGTAACGGAGGTTTTTTCCTCAGCTCTGGGAGGATTAGAGAGAGATTGTCAACATTGATCGCTGCCTCCCTGTCAGGGAAAGCACGCCCGATCTCCGTCTCCTCCTTCAGAGTGCCTGTTAGCAGAGCAACAGTCCCATACAGGGATCGACCTGCCTGAAGGGGATCAGGATGAGGTTGATTCTGTTATAGAGGAATCAACAGTGGGGGAACCTTTTCTCAGCATCTCAAGCTGAAAGATTATGGGTTCAGTCTCTGACTAACATGGTCCGATCAGCATTTAAAAATGCACCTTGCGGAACCATCAACCACTACTGTATCCTCGTTGGGGTCGCTAGAAGCCCTCAGACTGTCTGTTCTTTTCCACTTCACCCTTTACTGAAAGGGCTCATTTACCAGGATTGGGAACGTCCTGAGAAAATATTTATTCCCCCAAGAGATTTCCGGTGGTCTATCCCATGGAGGATAAGTTCATCAAAAAATGGAAGGTCCCTACAGTGGACGCAGCCATCTCTTGTATGTATAAATCACTGACATGTCCAGTGGATAATGTCCAAATGTTCAAGAACCCAATAGATAAAAGATTGGAGTCCTTATGAAAGTCTGCTTCTTTCTACAGCAAGCTTGGTGACACAACCAGCAGTGAGGTCTGCTAAGCAGTGAAGGATCAGTTGAAACAGGTCTTGAGGGACTTGACAGATCAGCAGGCCTTGCCCTAGCTGATCTACCTAGAGTCTTAGGCTTTGCGGTTGACGCCATAAAGGATTCAGTCCATCAGGCCTCCCGCCTTACGCTGCCTATAGTACATATGCGTAGACTTCTATGGCTCAAAAACTGGTCTGCTGAAGCTCCCTGTAAAGAATGGCTGGTTAGCGTCCCATTTCATGGTGAACGCTTATTCAGGGAAAACCTGGACAAATATATCCAGAAAATTTCCAGCGGTAAAAATACGCTCTTGCCAGTTAAAAACAGTTAGAGGTCCCTCTTTAAGAGGCCTGCTTCTCCAGTCCCTGGGGCATCGGCTGTGTAACAGTTCCGACGGCCTCCTCGGTCAATTCCAGGGGGTAAAAAACAGGGACAATAGCAGGGTAATGAGAAACCCTGGGTCAGGGGAGGTACAAAACCTCCCCCAAAGTTAAATTCATTGAAGGGTTGCCCCCACTCAGTCGGGTGGGGGGAGGACTCCAGTTGTTCGCAAGAGACCTGGCGGGACACGATCAAAACAGATAGGTGCTCTCCGCAGTATATTTGGGATACAGTTTGGAGTTAAGACTCTCCTCCTTCCCATTTTTGAGGTCAAACGTGCCAAGGGATCCCCGGAAGAGAGAGTCCCTCCTGTTGGCACTAGAACAATTGCTCCAAGGAGTAATTATGGAGGTTCCCCTGGAAGAATGAGGGTTCGGGTTTTACTCAAACCTCTTTACAGTCCCGAAGCAAACGCGGACGGGAGGCCCATATTAATTCTAAAAGGGCTATACAAATTCCTGTATATCAGGACTTTCCGATGGAGTCGATCCGATCGGTGGCCACTGCCCTACAAGGGGAGGATTGGTTAGCCGCGATCGACATCAAAGATGCTTATTTGCACATTCCCATCTTTCCAGTCCACCAAAAATTTCTACGCTTTGCAGTAGAAGGGCGCCATTTTCAGTTCAGAGCCTTACCCTTCGGTTTGGCCACAGCACCACGAGTGTTTACAAAAATTCTGGCCCTTTATTGGCCAATCTAAGAACACAAGGTGTAATGATAATGGCATATCTAGATGACTTGTTGCTGATAGACCACTCAGTGAAAAAACTAGACGTGGTCGTTCACAAGACAATCAAGTATCTGGAATCTCACGGTTGGATTATCAACCGAGACAAGTCAGCCCTAAAAACCAGTCAAAAGTCTGGAATACTTGAGGCTAAGGTTGGATTCAGGCCAGAGAAAAATATTCTTGCCTCGAGGAAAGGTGTTGTCTTTGAAAGATTTGATCCACTTAGTGGGTACAAAAAAGACAGCCGTCCATACGCCTGTGCATGAGGCTGCTGGGAAAAATGGTGGCATCATTCGAAGCAGTACCCTACGGTCAATTCCATTCAAGGAATTTGCAAGGGGCCATACTGTCAGCCTGGAACAAAAAAGTTCAGGCCCTAGACTTACAATGTCCTTGTCCCCTTCCGTTCGCAAGAGCCTCCGTTGGTGGTTGGTTCCCCAGAATCTGGAAAAAGGGAAATCCTTCAGTCCGATTTCTTGGAAGGTGGTCACTACAGATGCCAGCCTTATAGGCTGGGGAACAGTACTGGAGCAATGGTCTCTCCAGGGCAGATGGTCGGATGCAGAAAAGGCCCTGCCCATCAATCTCTTAGAGATACGAGCAGCCCGGTATGCCCTAGTAGCATGGACATCCAAACTCCAAGGGTCCCCTGTCAGAATTCAATCAGACAATGCCACAGTAGTGGCATATATCAATCATCAGGGGGGCACCAGGAGTCGTGCAGCCCAGAGGGAAGTAAATTACATCCTGAAATGGGCAGAAAGATATGTCCCAGCCATATCTGCGGTATTCATTCCAGGAGTGGAGAATTGGAAGGCGGACTTTCTAAGTCGCCAGCAATTATGCCCAGAGGAATGGTCCCTTCACCCCGAGGTTTTCTGGACAATATGTCAGCGGTGGGGAACATCGGATGTAGATCTTCTGTCCACCTTTGCGTTGAATCTGGATGCTAGGTTTGTCTCTCAGACAAGGGATCCCCTAGCTTGCGGCTCGGATGCCCTAGTGTTCCCTTGGGATCAGTTCAAGCTGATATATGCATTCACACCGCCACAATGGTTACCTCGATTACTCCGCAGAATCGGTAGAAAAGAAACCAGTGATTCTGGTGGCTCCAGCGTGGCCCCGAAGAGCGTGGTACGCGGAGATTGTAAAATGTCAGTGGGGAGTCCTTGGACTCTCCCACGTCGTCCGGACCTGCTTTCGCAAGGACCGATATACCACCCTTCCTTACCAGCCCTAGGTTTGACGGCCTGGCTATTGAAGCCCACATTCTAAAAAAGAGAGGGCTCTCTAATCCTGTGGTATCTACCATGATCAATGCCAGGAAGCCGGTATCCAGGCAGATCTACTATAGAATCTGGAAGGCGTACATCGCGTGGTGTGAGGCCAAGAAATGGCATCCACATAAGTACGTAATAGGTAGGAGTCTGGACTTCCTACAGTGGGCTGTAGATAGGAAGCTTGCCTTGAGTACTATCAAAGGTCAGTTTTCGGCCTTGTCAATATTTTTTCAAAGGCCCTTGGCTTCGCATTCACTAGTCAAAGCCTTTAGATAAGGAGTGATGCGTATTAGTCCTCCGGTTAATATTCCCATATGTCCATGGGATCTAAACCTGGTTCTGTCGGTTCTACAGAAACAACCATTTGAACCATTACAGCATAGTTCCTTGGCTACTAGAAGAAAAATTCCTGGTGAGAAGAACCATTTGTTCGGCTAAAAGTGTCGGAATTAGCAGCTATGTCCTGTAAAGAGCCATATCTGGTTTTCCATAGGGACAGAGTAGTGTTACGTCCTCATCCAGCCTTTCTTCCTAAGGTGGTATCAAGGTTTTCATTTGAACCAAGATGTGGTTCTTCCTTCCTTCTTTTTTCCCCAAACCTAGTTCGGTAGAGGAAAAGTTATTGCATTCTTTGGATGTAGTAAGAGCAGTTAAAGCTTATCTAAAAGCCACTGCTCAGATTCGCAGAACGGATACTTTGTTTATTCTGCCGGAAGGCCCCAGAAAGGGTCAGGCAGCGTCAAAATCTACTTTAGCCAAGTGGATTCAGCAGGTCATTATGGAAGCCTATGGCTTGAGAAGGAGACCGCCTCCGTTCAAAGTTAGAGCGCACTCCACGAGAGCAGTTGGAACTTCATGGGCAGCGCATCACCAGGCCTCCCTGGCTCAAATCTGTAAGGCCGCAACATGGTCTTCAGTACACACGTTTACTAGGTTCTACCAGGTGGACGTTAGAAGTCAGGAGGATGTCGCCTTTGGGCGCAGTGTGTTGCAGGCCTCAAAAGATCCTCATGTCTGATAGCGCTCAGCTGATGTATGGTGTATCCCCCCCCTCGTTGGGCATTGCTTTAGGACATCCCATTAGTAATGACTATGTCGCTCTGTGTCCCGTGATGTACGAGAAAGAAAATATGATTTTTATAACAGCTTACCTGTAAAATCCTTTTCTTGGAGTACATCACGGGACACAGAGCTCCCACCCCTCTTTAGGGACACTTATTGCTTTGCTACAAAACTGAGGTGCTCCCGGATGGGAGGGGCTTATATATGGGAGGGTACTTCCGGTTTTGGAAGTTGCCAGTGCCAGCACCTGAAGGTATCTATATAACCCATTAGTAATGACTATGTCGCTCTGTCCCGTGATGTACTCCAAGAAAAGGATTTTACAGGTAAGCTGTTATAAAAATCCTATTTTTACGGTGAGTACAAAAATCCTATTTCTCTTACCGTCCATGGACTGACACAGCCTCTTCATGCTTGACAAGTGGGTTTGTCCCTGCTCATAGGAGAAGACTAGGAAGAAAGTTAGATGTTACAACATACATTCTATAACCAGAGCTGAACAGCCTCGCCCAGGGGGCGGTCCCTTAGGACATAACCCTCCTACCTGCAGCCAGCAGCCCTCAGGTTTTTTTCTGCCTAGCAGAGAGGACGTGGCTATTTTAGGAGCCAGTCTCCTGAAGATATTATTCCTTTAGGAATTTTATTATTTTATTTTTGAGATATTCTATTAACTGTCGGCTGGGCAACAGGTTGGGTACATTGGATATCCTCGTAGTCTTCCCTGTCTGACCATCGAGCGTGCTGATCCTCGCTTTGGCGTGAGACCCGGTTCACGACATGCCTCATGACTCCAGGGGTGGCCGGTGGGCTTTTTTTATGCTCTGTGGTCCGCATAGGATTGAACAGTCCTGCTGTATCTTTCGCGGTGGACCAAGCCGACAGCTACTCAGTACTGAACTGTGACATGTCTGTCGGGAACACACCAGTGTGGGTTCTTCTAGGACAGGTAAGCAGTAGCTCCTGCCTCCGCAGGTGAGTACATGCTGTGTGGTTCCTCTGTATGGAGGATTTTCCCTGTCTCCCCCTTGTTGGTTGTTGCTCTGGTGCTGTGCTGTCTGTGGGTCACTGTCGGGGGGCGCGCGCTCATGTGAGGCCATCTTGCCGTGGTTTGTATGGCGCAGTTACATGCGGAGGCCATTTTCTTGAATCCGCGCGCTTTTCATGCCGTTTGACCTCTATCGCTCCTGGAACGGCGCAATTCTCCTCACTGCTCATTTGCGCTGTGCAGCACAGGCAGCGGAACCGAGCGGTCCTGACCCGGTTGGTGAGTCCCCTGGGTAACCCCCCTCAGTCAGCGCAGCCAGAGGGTGGACTTTTCTTTTATTTGGCAAAGTCTCAGAGTGATAGGTTATGGAGTCTGGTTCACCTGCTTCCCCATTCATGTCAAAGGCAACAGGCAGTGCTCCTGCACCTGCGGTCCCCATGGACCAGTTGTTGGCAGTCCTGGAATCTTTTCTTGTCAGGATGGAAGTGGTGTGCGAGCGCAAGGGCGCTATAAAGCACCCTCTCTCCACACAATCTCTAGTAGGGGAGTGCTCTGATTCAGATATGGGCCTAGCTGCTGCTCAGGACCCTAGCTCTGAATTTTTTTATTTTTTTGAACAGGACATTCCTTGTGAGGAAGACTCCTGCTCTGTCAGTACATGACAGGGCGCTTGTAAGTGAACTCATTGATGCTGTGAGGGACACTTTCAAGCTGGATGCTGTGGCTGAAAAACCTCAGGCGGAAGCTGTCTCCTTTTTGGTTCTTAAAGCCAAGCCTTCTAAAAAAAAAAAAATTCCTTGTATGCCTTTCTTTGACCATTCATAGGTCAGGTTTGGGAAAATCCGCAGAAGACTTTTGCGCTCCCACGGCATCTGTCTGTTAGGTACCCCTTTGATGAGGCCCTGGTTAAAAAATGGGCTTCTCCTCCGGTGGTCGACCCACCCCCCCGGTCACCTGTTTTAATAAAGCCTCAACTCTCCCGATGGAGGGCACTCCTGCCTTTAAGGACCCCACTAACAGGAGGTCAGAAGTGGTGAGCAGAGCCATGTTTGCCTTGCTGGGATCCGCCTTACATTCTATCGTAGCGGCGACCCTAGTGTCTCAGACACTCATGGAATGGGCAAAGATTTTGCACCAGACCGTGCAGGAGCATAATCTTACTCTATGAAACCCTTGCACTAGCCCACCAACTGGTGCAGGGTCTAGTGTATGTGTATGATGCCACTTTGGACGCTGCACCCTTAATATCTAGGGTCAGTGTCTGAAGTGGTGTTGCGTCGTCTTATCTTTTTAAAATGCTGGCCTCCTAAGAATCTCCTGACTGATTTGCCCTTTAGGGCGGTACGCTGTTTGGTGCTGCCCTGGATGACATTGTTAAGGATGTCACGGGGGGGGGGGGGGGGGAGACGGGGAAAGAGCACCCTACTTAGACTACTAAGGGCAAGGAGCCCCGCCGTAAGCCGGGCCCCTCCTTTCCAGCACAAAAAAGTTTTTCCGTCAGAGCCCACTGGCAGGGTTCGTACGGTCATTAAATTCCTGGAAAAGTCATGGGATTTTGACTATCTTTGTTGCACACTGACTTTGCAGTTAGAGAAAGGGTTTGCCTTTGCAATTTTGTTTGTTGATGCACTTCAATTAATATAATAAAAAAAAATCGAATCGTAAATCGAGTTTTTTTATAAAAAAAATCGCAGATTTTTTTGGGGGGGAAAATCGCCCAGCCCTAGTCTGTACTGGGAGGTCTGCACTGGGGGTGTCTACTACTGGGGGTGTCTGTACTGAGAGATCTGCACTGGGGGTGTCTGTACTGGGAGGTCTGCACTGGGGGTGTCTGTACTGTACTTACGTCAGTGCTACAGTTTGAATTTATTTGTGTGAACTGTGAAGTTAAGTCATGGATTGTGGAAGCTTTCTAGTGTCGGGTGATTGTATATAGTGTTTATACCACATTTACCACTGACTAATGCAGAGTTGCAATGCAAGGAAATCAGCGAAAAGTAGTTGGATCTGTATGTGCGTTATAATTAATCAAAATTGGTCGTTTAATCGATTTAAAAAAAAAGATTAATCGAACACATTTTAATCAGTAACAGCCCTAATTTATATTAGTAAAAATATGCTGGGTGTGACATGGGTTTTCTTCTTATTTAACATGTATACATAGACATTTCATGAAACATAAGGTCATGAATATTTACGTGAAGTCATGGAATTTGATTGGTAAAAATGTGTAATGAACCCTGACTGGGAAAACCTCCCAGACTGACAATACTGCGGCTGGGGGACAGAAGCATCCCTGGGTGCGTAAGCCGAACAAGGCGGCTGCCAAGCCCGCCACCGCATGAAGTCTTGCCCCCGCCCGACTCCGGGGTGGGGGGACGACTTTGCAGGTTTACGGATCGGTGGGCCTCCCGAATCTCCGACTGGTGGGTGTGCGAGGTGGTCACCTCGGGGTACAGGATAGAGTTCCGCTCCTGGCCTCCAAACAGATTCTTTCCCTCAAATGTCCCTCTCCTTCCAGCACGTCGGGCGGCCCTCTTGGGGGCAGTGCAGGACTTGCTCAGGTGCGGAGTAATTGTGCCGGTTACATCACAGGAGAGGTTTCAGGGATTTTATTCTAATCTGTGGTCCCAAAGAAGGACGGAGTCCGTCCAATCCTGGACCTCAAGGCCTTAAATGCCCTTTGTGAAGGTTCAAAAATTCTGCATGGAAGCCATTCGCACAGTGATTGCTGCGCTCCATCCTGGGGACTTTCTGTCGTCCTTGGACATCAAGGACGCCTACTTGCATGTCCCAATCTGCACGGTTCACCAGAAGTTTCTGCGCTTTGCGATCGGCGAAGTTCACTATCAATTTGTGGCCCTTCCCTTCGGCTTGGCGTCGGCACCGCAGGTTTTCACCAAGGTGCTTGCCCCAATTCTGGCTTTGCTGAGACAGCGAGGCATTGCTATCGTGGGCTGTCTGGACGACCTTCTGAGAGCAGACACGGGCTCAGAATTAGGAGAACATGTGACGATAGTCAGACCCTCCGGGACTTCGGTTTGCTACTGAACACTCAGAAGTTGGTCCTGGTTCCGACCCAGCATCTGGAGTATCTAGGTTTGATCCTGGACTCCTCGGCAGCAAGGGTATTCCTTCCCTTGGAGAAGTTAGACTCTTCAATCTGCGGTCCGGCTTCTGACGTCCCGAAAATGGTCGTTTATCCGTTTCTGCACGAGGGTCTTGGGTCTCATGGTGGCCTCATTTGAGGCCGTTCCGTATGCCCAATCACACTCTCGGGCCTTACAGAAGGAGATCCTGTCCACCTGGGACAAGTCCCCGTTGTCACTGGATCATCAGATCCAGGTGAGCCACCAGGTCAAGGCGTCCCTGACGTGGTTTTTGAGATCACCGGCACTTCGGTCCGGGAAATCGTTTCTTACGATCTAGTGGACGGTGATCATGACGGACACCAGCCTCACGGGCTGGGGTAGAGTTTGGGGAGTCCTGTCAGCCCAAGGACTTTGGTCTCCGGCCGAATCCCATCTACCGATGAATGTTCTGGAACTCCGGGCAATCAGACTGTCTCTCTCCTCGTGGTCGGAGAGGCTACAGGGCCGCTCGGTCAGGATCCAGTCGGACAACGCCACAGCGTTGACTTATGTCAACCATCAGGGGGGAACTCAGAGCTCAGCTGTGGCGTCCGAGGTCGCCCACATCCTAAGATGGGCGGAAAGAAGCGTGCCGGCTCTGTCGGCCGTTTACATTCTGGGAATAGACAACTGGCAGGCGGACTATCTGAGCCGCCAGATGTTGGACCAGGGAGAATGGTCCTAGCATCCGGAGGTGTTTCAACTACTTTGCAGGCGATGGGACACGCCGAATATGGACCTGTTGGCCTCTCGACTCAATCGCAAGGTGTCGGTTTGTGGCCAGGGACCCCTGGGCAGACGCGTTGGTTGCCCCGTGGGGTCAGTATTGCCTGATATATGCTTACCCTCCGCTGCCGTTGCTTCTTCGCCTGCTTCGCAGGGTGGAGGCAGAGGGGATTCCGGTGATCCTCATTGCTCCGTGTTGGCCACGGCGTCATTGGTACGCCGATCTTGTGTGCCTCGTCGCGGACGTTCCTTAGCGACTGCCAATGAGGGAGGACCTTCTGTCTCAAGGTCCCATACTTCATCCTGCTTTACAGTCGCTGGCTTTAACGGCATGGCCATTTGAAGGACTGAATCTGAGAGACCCTCGGTCCCTCAGCACCTGTCATCTCGACCATGCTGAGGGCACAGAAATCTTCCTCCAGAAAGATCTATCACCGTACCTGGAAGGCTTACATCGCTCTGTGCGAGGAGCTGGATTGGTGTCCAGGGACGTATTCCGTTCTCAGGATTCTGCTGTTCTGCAGTGTGGTGTGACCCAAAAGCTTGGATCCAAGTAACATCAAGGGTCAGATTTCAGCCTTGGCTGTCTTTTTGTTTTTTTCAACGACCGCTAGCGGGCCATTCCTTGATTAGCACCTTTTGTGCAGCGGGTTCGCCATGTACTCCCCCCTGTTAAACCTTCTCTCCCTCCTTGGGATCTGAATTTGGTGCTTTCGGGTCTTCAAAAACCTCCTTTTGAAAACATCGGATATACCTCTCTTAACCTTATCTCAGAAGGTGGCTTTCCTGCTAGCCATTACTTCTGTCAGACGGGTGTCTGAATTTGCGGCATTGTCTTGCAAGCCGCCTTACTTGGTCATCCATGAGGATAAGGCGGTGTTGCGTCCGGCCGCCTTTTCTCCCGAAGGTGGTTTCGGCCTTTCACCTTAATGAGGACATTGTTCTTCCATCTTTGTGTCCTCATCCATTGCATCCCAGAGAGTTTGCGCTTCACATGCTAGATGTGTTACGTGCCTTGCGTGTGTACCTGTCTGTGATTGCTCCCATTCGGAAGTCTGACCCCCTGTTTGTGTCTGGTCCACAACAGGGCCATGCGGTGTCATCTGCCACCATTTCTAGGTGGATCAGGCAGACCGTTATACAGACCTATGCTCTTAAGGGGCGGGTGCCTCCCTTTCCGGTTACGGCGCATTCCAGCAGGGCAATCGGTGCTTCCTGGGCTTTTCGACATCAAGCGTCGGTTGCACAAGTGTGCAAGGTGGCGACCTGGCCGTCCGCACATACCTTTTTTAAGTTTTACAAGGTTGATGTGGCTGCATCTTCTGATGCTTCCTTCGGCTGTAAGGTGTTGCAGGCCGCTGTTTAACGTTGCAACTCCTCCGTTGAGGAGTTCTGCTTGTTTGGAAAGGAGTTTGGTTTTTCCTTTAATTCTGCTCCCATCCCTCTTCTTTGACACTGCTTTGGAACGTCCCACTTGTCAAGTATGAAGAGGCTGTGTCAGTCTATGGGCGGTAAGAGAAAATAGGATTTTTGTACTCGCCATAAAATCAGTTTCTCTGACGTTCATGGACTGACACAGCACCCACCCTTTAAGGTTTGTACTGCTTGGTTACGAACTGAGGGCTGCTGGCTGCAGGTAGGAGGGCGGGGCTGTTCAGCACTGGTTTTAGAATGTATGTTGTAAGATCTAACATTCTGCCTAGTCTTGTATGAGCAGGGACATAAACCCACTTGTCAAGTATGAAGAGGCTGTGTCAGTCCATGGACGTCAGAGAAACGGATTTTACTGTGAGTACAAATATCCTATTTTTTCTGAAATCCTGACAATTATAAAGAAAAATGTATACAAAGCCACTATATTTTCCATCTGTGTAAACCGTTTTCCTTTCTCCAGTAGACCGACATGTTTTTATATTAAGTCTGCCCTTTTTGTGGAGAGTGGCTGTCTGATTAGAATGAAACCGCAAGGTGAAGAATCGTAAAACAAAAGAAATGTAATATAAATGATGTTAAAAAAAAAAAAAAAAAAAGCAGAACCTAGACTTGAAGTGTTTTGTAAAAACCCCTGGTGTTCCTGACAGTCCCTCTGCTATCCTATTAAAAACTGTCCACACTAAGCAGGAGAGTACAGTGCGGTCAGTTCTCTAGCAATGCTGGGAACTCGGCCTGCTCTCCAATGATCAGACTTGCCCTGACACACATTGACTGCACAGCCATTCACTGGGAAGATCAGTGTGCTGCTGTTTGTCCTCCCCCAGTTCCTACATAAGTAGCTGAGAACAAATATCCCCCCCCCCCCCTTAATGTCTCTACACAAATGTTTTGCCTTCCATAGCGATTTTAAAGTGAATGGGTTGTTTTACAAGGTGACTGTTTTACAATCACTTTAAAGTAATAAATGTGTTTGTTTCCTCCCCAAGGCTGTGTATATGATGCCCACAGAAGGTGATGACTCATCGAAAAGTGTTCCTCTTGCATTGCAGCGAGTATTCTATGAGTTACAGCACAGTGACAAGCCTGTGGGAACTAAGAAGTTAACAAAATCATTTGGGTAAGACTCAAAAATCATTGGAGTGTGTGTGTGTGTTTTTTTTTTTTGGTCTTCTGCATTGCAGTTGTAACATCGTCCTGCATGTTGCCATATTCTATTGCTGTGTTAGTACGTGGTGGAACAGTGTGGCTCCATTCACACCATGGCGTTCTGTTTTAAAGACGGAATCTTCTGCCCACGATTCACAAACTCCGCAAATCGCAGGAAGCCCTTGTGATCCCCGCTAGCTTGAATAGCACCAAATCGCGACAAGACGTATCACGGTAAAATTGTGTACACAGAATTGCGGGACGCCCAAAAGTACAAGAACTTCTTTTGGGCGACAATCTCGTCAAAATTGCGCCACAATTTGGTGCCATTCAAAATGGCGGGGATCGCAAGGGCGTTCCACGATAGTTACATTTCTCTTTTCGTTCATGGACGGACACAGCTCCTTAATTCTTAACTTGTGGGTTATGTTCTGTCTATTGAGAGGACTAGGCAGACATGTTGGTTATCTTAATACATGTAACTTAAACAGAGTTGAACAGCCTCGCCCAGGGGGCGGTCCCTCCGGTCATAACCCCTCACCCTGCAGCTAGCAGTTCCAGTTTTTTCTGCTTATTAGAGAAGGACCTGACTCCCCCTTGGGCCCAGAGTCCTATGGAAATTTTTACTTTTTTCTTGTTTTATTAATTTGTTTTGATCCTGAGAGCTTCTATCAATTGCCGGCTGGATAATATAGATCCTGGTAGCAGACCTTAGCTAAGCGCTGGGTCGGCCACGACATGCCCCGTTTGCCCCAGGGGTGGCCGGTGAGTTTTTACTCCTGGGTCCACATATGACTGAGGCTTTTTGTGTGTCCGTCACAGTGGACCATGGCCAACAGCTACTCCGTACTGTCCGGCGGTGAGTCTGTCTGGAACGCACCAGCAAGTCCACACATGGACGGGTAAGTACAGTTCCTCACGTTTTTGTGTAGTTTTGAACAGCTGGGCTTTCTGGAGGGTCATTAGGGGGTCCCCTGTCCTCCCTTTCCCTCTTTCTGTCCCCCACTCTTTCTTTCCTCATCCCCATTGCAGGGCATACTGCTTCGGAGGGGTGTACCTGGAGGGGGCCTCCGTATCCCGGTTGGGGCTGGGGGGGTGCCCGGGTCCGCTGTCTGTGGGGGTGTCTGTTTTTTTTGGGAGCCTCCGCTCGGGGTCCCTGCGGCCTTCTCGTCCACCTCAGTGTGCTCGGCCGGCCATTTTGGGTAGCGCCGTCGCCATTTTCTTGTGGGTATTTTCTATAGTGAAAATTTATATTGGCGCCCATTTTGTTGTGGCCGCGCTGTGGCACAGGTCTTAATTGCGGGCGGCCATTTTCTTGTAGTCCATGCCCTTTTTCCCCTTAGTCCGGTGGCCGTTTTATTGTGGGTTTTTCACGATATGGCTTGCCCTCTAGTGCTGGAGGCTTCCTGAATGGCGCGACTAGCGCAAATCACCTCACAAAAGACCTCAGTCACACGCTGTGTGAGGCAGAGCGGACAACGGCGCTAATCAGACTCTGGCTGGGTGGTGAGTCCCTGGGTAACCCCCCCCCCCCGGTCAGCGCAGCTAGGAGGGGTGGACGTTTTTTATTACAAGTGCCTTGACTTGGTCCCTAAGGACTGTCAGTGGGTCAGAATGGAGTCTGAAGCTGGCGTTTCTTCCCCAGACATTCCAGAGGCAGCAACCGGTGCCCCTGCGGTTCCCATGGACACTGTCTGCAGTCCTGGAGTCATTTATTACCAGGGTGGAAGCGGCATGCAGGCGTAAGGGTGGATAAAAAGCGCCCCCTCCTCCCGGGGAATGCTCTGACTCAGACTCGGGCCTGGCTGCAGTTTAGGTCCCCTGTTCTGGGATGTCAGAGGATGCGGACCAGGACCGTTCGGGCACTGAGGACTCCTCGTCCGGGTCAACGCAGGGCAGAGCACTTGTGGCAGCACTTATCAATGCTGTGAGGGACACCCTTCAGCTAGAAGATACAGCTGGGACATCCACTTTGGGTGTCACAAACCGACCCGCTCTGTTAAGGTTTTTCCTTTCGTAGATTTCTTTGACAAGTTCATAGATAAGGAATGGGAATGGCCGCAGAGGTCCTTTGTGGTTCCTCAGCGCATTGCGGTCCATTACCCATTTGAAGAGAGCCTTTTGAGAAAAATGGGCTTCTCCACCTGTCGTTGACCCCCCCGGTCCCAAGGTTGAACAAGGTAACCACTATCCCGGCCGAGGGGACTTCTGCTTTTAAGGACCCTACTAAATAGGAGGTCCGAAGCGCTAAGTCGGACAGTGTTAACCATCCTGGGATCAGCATTGCGGCCGATGATGGCTGCGACTTTGGTGTTCCAGACATGGGCTAAACTTTGGCACCAGGCAGTGGAGGAGCATCGGCTCCCTCAGGAAGTCGTGAGACTTGCCGACCAGCTGGTGCAGGGCCTTGTGTACTTCTGTGATGCAACACTGGATGCGACCCCTTTAATCTCCAGGGCCTCTGTATCCGTGGTGGTCTTGCGCCGCCTGATATGGCTAAAATGCTGGTCTGCGGACCAAGCTTCTAAGAAAGCTCTGACAGATTTACCTTTCAAAGGTGGGAGGCTTTTTGGTGCCTCACTGGACGACATTAAGGATGACAGGAGGTAAAAGCACGCTTCTACCTCAGTGCACTAAAAGTTAGGAGCCGGGGCCCTCTCTTCCCGCACAAAGGCATTCTTTTCGCCAGCCAGGGCCCACTAGCAGACCCTTCCAAGCCGATAAAGGTTCAGCTGGGGGACAGAAGCATCCCTGGGTGCGCAAGCAGTCCAAGCCCGCAAACGAGCCCGCTTCAGCATGAAATCTTGCCCCCACACGATTCTTAGGTGGGGGGACGTCTTCACGAGTTCGCATCTCGGTGGACCTCCCTGCTTTGCGTCAAGTGGGTTTGCAAAGTGATCACTTCAGGGTACAAGATCGAGTTTCTTGTCCACCAAAGAAATTCTTTCCCTCAAATCTTCCTTTCCTTCCATCTCGTCAGGCTGCCCTGACTTGGGAAGTACAAGACTTGTTGAGGTGCGGGGTGATCATACCCGTACCGCCGCAGGACAGGTTTCAGGGATTCTACTCGAATCGGTTTGTGGTCCCGAAAAGGGACAGTCCATCCAATCCTGGACCTCAAAGCTCTCAATGCTTTTGTGAAGGTTCAGAAATTCAGGATGGAATCTATTTGCTCCGTGGTAGCTGCGCTCCATCCGGGGGACTTTCTGGTGTCCTTGGACATCAAGGACGCGTACTTGCATGTCCCCATCTGTGCCAGGCATCAGAGGTTCCTGCGATCGGCGAAGACCACTCTCAATTTGTGGCTCTTCCCTTTGGCCTAGCGTCGGCACCAAGAGTTTTCCCCAAGGTGCTCGCCCTGATTTCTGGCTTTGCTGAGACGGCGAGGCATTGCTGTCGTGGGTTACTTAGATGATCTCCTTCTGAGAGCTGCTTCACGCTCAGAATTAGAGGACGACGTGTCTATAGCCAGTCAGACTCTCCGAGAATTTGGTTGGGTACTGAACCTCCAGAAGTCGGTGTTGGTACCGACTCAGCGCCTGGAATACCTGGGGCTGATTCTGGACTCCTTGGAGTCGGGAGTTTTTCTTCCTCCAGAGAAGTTGCAGACACTCCAAGCTGCGGTGAGGTTAACATCCCGCAAATGGTCGTCTCTGTTTTTGCATGAGTCTTGGGCCTCATGGTAGCCTCCTTCAAGGCAGTACCGTATGCCCAATCCCACACGAGTTTTGCAGAAGGAGATTCTGTCCAAATGGAACAAATCCCCATCGTCTCTGGATCATCAGATTGAAATAATTTGCCTAGTCAGGGCCTCTCTGACTTGGTGACTGACATCCCCAGCACTTCAGTCCGGGAAGTCGTTTCTTCCTTTCCACTGGACTGATCACGACGTACGCCAGCCTGACAGGTTGAGGGGGATTCTGGGGGGTTCAGTCGGCCCAGGGGCGCTGGACTCCGGAAGAATCTCTCCTGCTGATGTCCTCGAGCGATCAGGATATGCCTCTCCCTGTAGTCACAGAGACTTAAAGGGCATCCAGTCAGGATCCAGTCGGACAACGGCGCATCGGTGGCTTATGTCAACCGTCAGGGAGGAACAAGGAGCTCGGCCGCATCGTTGGAGGTCGCTCACATCCTAAGGTGGGCCGGAAGGAGCGTACCGGTTCTATCGGCTGTTTACATTCCGGGCGTAGAAAACAGGCAGGCAGACCGTCTAAGTCGCCAGATGCTGGACCAAGGGGAATGATCGCTACACCCAGAGGTGTTTCAACTCCTTTGTCCGAAATGGGGCACACAAGATGTGGATCTCCTGGCCTCTCGACTCAATCGCTATGTGTCGAGGTTTGTGGCCAGGTCCAGAGATCCCTGGGCAGACGCGTTAGTGGCTCCATGGGGTCAGTATCGGCTCATTTATGCCTTTCCCCCACTGAAGTTGCTTCCTTGTCTGCTCCGCAGAGTGGAGGCCGAGAAGATTCCGGTGATTTTGATCGCCCCAGACTGGCCCCGGCGTCCCTGGTACGCCGACCTGGTGCGCCTGGTGGCGGAAGCTCCCTGGCGTCTGCCAATGCGGGAGGACCTTCTGTCTCAAGGTCCGATACTTCATCCTGCTTTACAGTCGCTGGCTTTAATGGCATGACTATTGAAAGCCAGGTACTAAGGCACCGTGGTCTGTCAGACTCGGTAATCTCCACCATGTGGAGGGCTCGGAAGTCCTCTTCCCGGAAGATCTACCATCGCACTTAAAAGGCCTACATCTCTGTGTGAAGAGATGAATTGGCGCCCACGGGCATATTCGGTTTCTCGGATCCTGCTGTTCTTTCAGCGTGGAGTGGATCAGAAACTGGCCTTAAAGTGGTTGTATACCATATTTTTGAACTTTTACCTACAGGTAAGCCTATAATAAGGCTTACCTGTAAGTAAAAATATCTCCTAAACCTGTGCAGTTTAGGAGATATTCCCCTTGCAATGAGCCGCTGACTGGAGCGGCGCATGCGGAGCGGCGATTCTCGGCTAAAGCCCGGCAGCCGCCGGACTTTACCGACGCGCGGGGGTGACGACATTGCCACTCCAGCCACTCACAGCGCTGGAGCGGCGATACCCGGAAGACACGCCGAGGCAAGATGACATCTCCCTCGGCGTGGACCAGGTAAGTTCCCGACGCCTCGTTCTAAGGTAAGTATTTCATAATGAGCTAGTATGCAGTGCATACTAGCTCATTATGCCTTTTGCCTTTCAGGTATAAAAAAAAGCAGCAGTGGGTATACAACCACTTTAAGCACTATTAAGAGGCATATTTCAGCCTTGGCTGTTTTCTTCCAATGACCCCTGGCGGCTCATTCACTGGTAAGCACGTTTGTGCAGGGGGTCCGACACGTAATTCCACCGATTAGACCACTTCTCTCTCCGTGGGACTTGAATCTGGTGCCCTCGGTACTTCGGGAAACTCCTTTTGAGGACACCGGGGAGATTCCTCACTTGACACTCTCAGAAAGTTGCCTTCCTAGTAGCCATTACATCGGTCAGAAGGGTTTCTGAATTGGCGGCCTTGTCCTGCAAGTCGCCTTACTTGATCCTCCATAAGGATAAAGCGGGGCTACGCCTGCAACCCTCATTCCTTCCTAAGGTAGTTTGGGCTTTTCACCTAAACAAGGACATTGTACTTCCATCCTTTGTGTCCTCGGCCATCGCATCCTACATCCTTTTGGACGTGGTACGTGCCCTACGGGTGTACCTGTCTGCTACTGCTCCGTTCCGGAGACCTGACTCACTGTTCATTTGTGTCTGGTCCAAAGAAGGGCCTGGCGGTCGCGTCGGCCACCGTTTCTTGGTGGATCAGACAGACTGTGTATCCAGGCTTATGCCCTTAAGGGGCGTGCGCCTCCTTTTTCCCGTCACGGCACATTCGACCAGGGCAATTGGTGCCTCCTGGGCTTTCCAACATCAAGCATCTGTCTCACAGGTGTGTAAGGCGGCGACCTGGTCGTCCGTTCACATTTTCTCCAAATTTTATAATGTTGATGTGAGCATCTTCGGATGCTTCTTTTGGCCGCAAGGTTTTACAGGCGGCTGTTTGAGGTCGCAACTCCTCCGTTGAGGAGCTCTGCTGTTTAGGGTTAAGTTGTTTTTTCTGACGCTGCTTGGGGCCGTTCCACAAGTCAAGAATTAAGGAGCTGTGTCCGTCCATGGACGAAAAGAAAATGGATTTTTGTACTCGCCGTAAAATCCTTTTCTCTGTCGTCCATGGACGGACACGGCACCCACCCCTCCTTTTTTAAGTTTGTACTGCTTTTTGACAAACTGAAATGCTAGCTGCAGGGTGAGGGGTTATGACCGAAGGGACCGCCCCCTGGGCGGGCCTGTTCAACTCTGTTAAATTTACATGTATTAAGATAACTAACATGTCTGCCTAGTCCTCTCCTAATAGACGGGACGTTACCCACAAGTCAAGAATTAAGGAAGCTGTGTTTATCCATGGACGACAGAGGATTTTTGTACTCACCGTAAAATCCTTATTTTTCAGTGTTTCCGAGTCGCGGGCAGAATCACGGCAATTCCGCTCGTAAAACTGAATGCGTTGGCGTGAAGGTGCCCTAAATCTATAAGGTACCTGAATCTGATTCAAACCAAGTTTCTCCCTCAGCCTTGAGACACTCAGATTCTGCACATCTTTTAGACACCCCTAAATATTTACTTCGTCTGCCTATGCTCAAATTGAGAGAGAAACGTGCATGTCAACAAGCCTTTTAGTAGTGGCAGATGTGTATGTGCTGTTTTTCAATATTTACATTTTTATTCTTGGGATAATCCTATTAAAGTTTAAGATTGAGCTATTGCAGGATTTCTCAGAAATTTGTCCTTAAAGTGGTTGTAAACCCACTTTTTAAACAAAGACCTACAGGTAAGCCTAGATTAAGGCTTACCTGTAGGTGCATGAAATATCTCCTTAACCTACACGGTTAAGGAGATATTTGTATGTAAATGCGGTGACGCTGACGTCACCCCATTCACAAATTCGGCTAGGTCGCAACATTCGACGACTTAGCCGAATTCGACAACTCACGCGCGCATGCGCGGAGTCACGTCTTCGCCGCTTCGGCCAATCACAGCGAAGGAGCGGTGCTGTGATTGGCTGCAGCGGTGATACCCGGAAGTAACATTCCGGCTATCGCCGCAGCGATGGATGCGGCTAGAGGAGGGACACGGACGACTTCGGGGGCCCCGATCGAAGGTAAGTGGTACATAATGAGCTAGTATGCTAGTCATACTAGCTCATTATAGCTTTGTCTTGCAGGTTAGTAAAAAAAAAAAAAAAAAGGGTTTACAACCACTTTAACAGAAGTGAAAGTTTTTTTTAATGCCATTTTGGCATTTATTTTTGCGCAAGTGAAACTCAAAATACTTGTTTTTTTCCTTGTAGGTGATGCGCCTTTCTAATCTAGCGTTTCACGGGGTGTGTGTGTGTGTGTGTGTGTGTGTGTGTGTGTTGTTTTTTTTTTCCCCCCCTTTTATTATCATTTCTCGCAGTAGAACAACCCTTTTTTTTTTTTCCCCCTTTGATGAACTGTAAAAGTGTGGCGTCTTGTATTAAGGTAAAAATGTCCCTAGTTTAATACATTTCAGGGCTTGTTTTCTAATCACATTGTAGATCCTGCCAGCCACAATACATCCTGCTGCAAGCTGACAACACAAAACCACTGCCTCCCAATTTGCAGTGGTGTTGTTGATATGCTCTGCATGCTTTAGTGGAAATACCAATGCACAGCGTCCTCATGGCCTGCTGTCAGTGGCATGAAAAATTGAGGTTTTTTTAAACATCGTCAGTGCAGCATGATTAATCGTTTGATGATCGCAATCTCGATTCACCCCCGCGGTCTCCAGGCTGGATATGCAGCCATTTTCTCATCTCCCCGCCGGATCCACGGAACCAGCGTGGAACGCAAATGGCGGCTATAGGAACTGACGTCAGCATCTGGAACCGATGTCAGTCATCAGAGCGTGATGCGCTGCTGCTGGATGTCTGATGCCTGGGCGGTACCACCACGCTTCTCGGGTGGGAAACGAAACACACAGCACAGCAGTGAGTGCGCCCTGTGTGAGTGTGCACCAGCAGGCAGCATGATGACTCGAAAACAGTGAGTGAGCTTCCTTGTGCCGCAGCCTTACTACTACAGTACATACATATATAATGAACACCAGTGACCACAGTGAGTCAGCTACCCCAGCCAGGCCCAAACCTTGCAGTGACAGGCTATTAAAGGGGGGCATGTGAGCCGAGGAGTGGACTTAAAATACCCGCAACCACTGTCCCTTTTTATGAATATTACCACAGTCTGAGTCAGGTACCCATATATTATGAATATTGCCACAGTCAGCTACCCAGAGTCTGGGGTAGCTGACTGTGGTAATATTCATAATATATTATAAAGGACAGTGGTTGTCGGTATTTTAAGTCCACTACTCACATGCCCCCCTTTAATGGCATTTTGAGAATCGTGATCTTCATTCTAAGCAAAAGAATCGTGATTCTCATTTTTCCCAGAATCGTGCAGCTCTAGTGTCTGTTACATCATTCATTGGAGCTGTGCAGAAGTGACCAGTGGTAAAGTTTGAGGTATGCACAGCACTCAATCTCATTGAACCAAACTAGTTTGCGAATTCTTTAAAAAAAATACACACAGATTCACCTTGTATTACAATGCAGTAAACATTTGGGAAGAATTTGGGCAGGGTTTTATATTTTAAAGGAAAAACTGAAGTTAGAGAGGAATGCACTACCATTGCTTCTTTGATTTCAGTATTTCGACTCCGACTCAGAACACGTATACAGATTGTTAGATCAGTTATGCCAGAACTAATTTACAATGTGTCAGTGACTTGAAAAACAATGTAGTAAGCGTGACTACCTTAAAATTGGTGTATTTTTCATCCATTTAAGCACATAAAAAATTCTCTAATATTGGTGTGCCACCCACAGAAAGATTGTATATGGGAAAAGCCAGTTCTGCTGAGAAAATTCCAATCAAGTTTTTTCTATCCTGTCCTTGAATTCATCTTGGATCTCTGCTGTTATTCTCTCGAATCTAGATTACTCTTTTGTTCATGGACGGACACAGCTTCCTCTTGACAAGTGGGTATTCGCCTTCATTTAGGAGTGACTAGGCAGAAAAAGTGTTAACAACTTCAGAGCTGAACAGCCCCACCTAGGGGGCGGTCCTACTGGCTATATCACCTCAGCCTGCACTAAGCAGATCACTTTTTTTCTGCCTAGTATAGAAGGACATGGCTCCCTTCGGGCCCATTGGTCCGGGGTTATTTTTATACCTTTCTACGTTTTTTGTTCCTGCGATCTTTGATCAACTGCCGACTGGGTGACAGGCTGGATCCCAGATCCTTGTCTCCCCAGTTTCGGCCATCGAGCGTATGCCGACCCTAGCTACGCGCTGGGTTTTCCACGAGCTGCCCATCTCTCCACGGGTGGCCGGTGAGCTCATGCTCCAGGGCATGCATATGATCGGTCTCTATGGCACAATCACAGCATGCCGGGCCGACAGTCACCTCCGTAACTGCGCAGATGATGATCTGCCCGGAATGTCTTCCAGCATGATCCACGCAGGAAGGGTAAATAGCTCCCCTGCTTCGGCAGGATGACTTGGCTTGACATTCCTGGAGAGCATAAGTAAATGGTTTTACCCTTTATTTCCTCTCTCCCTGCCTTCCCTCCTCCCTGGGCTCTGAAGCTAAGGCTGGGTGCTGGGGGTCACCTGGGGGGGGGCTCCATCTGGAGCGGGAATTGCGGAAGGCTGTTATTTTAAAATGCCAATGTTTGCTGCTTACGTGTGTGTGTGTGTGTGTGTGTGTGTGTATATCTCCCTCCATGCTGTCGGCGGGCGTTTTTCTCGTGGTCCACGTCTTATTTGGCCTCTATCGCTCGGTGGCCATTTCCTTGTGGTCCACACTGTTGAGTATGGCCGCTCAGCGGCCATTTTGTGGAAGTCTTCGACCTCTAGGGTGCATTCTACAGGCTCAAAAATACACAGACACACGCTGACAGAGGATCAGACTGACCCAGGCAGCTGTGGGAGAGCATCTCAGGCGGGAGCAGACGGCAGCAGTAAAACAGTACCATTCTAAGGGTGGTGAGTCCTCTGGGAGACCCTGCATCTCTGTAGCAGCTAGGAGGGTGGGCCATTGATACCTTGCCTGGAGTCCCTGTGGATGTCAGGTGCGTGGGTCAGCAGACGTTTTTCCCCCTGAAACACCTCCTGCCATATCAGTGGACGATATGTCGGCGATCCTGTTGTCAAGGTGGAAGCGGCGCATGGGAACACGGGGGTTAAAAAGCATCCCATTCCCCCCACCATCTTCTGGGGATAATTCTGCATGGCCCTGATTCTGATGCATCAGCGCCTGCGGACCATGACCGATCGGACAGTGAGGAAGACTCCGGGTCAACGCGTGAAAAGGCTTGGTATCTATCACCGCAGTGCAGGTTACGCTGAAATTGGGGAATTCTGCAGCAGTGACGGCGGTTCCCTTTGGGTTCCATAAGCCGGCCCGCAATGCCAAGGCGTTTCCTTGTATGTGTTACTTTGATAAACTTTTGTACAAGGAGTGGGGGGGACCACTGAAGGTTTTTTCAGGCCCCAAAAAATTTGGTGGTCCGGTACCCCTTTGAGGAGATTTTCCTGAAAAAATGGACCTCTCTCCCCGATGGTGGACCCTCCTGTGTCCAGACTTACACAAGTAACCACGAGTCCAGTGGAAGGGGCTCCTGTCTTCAAGGACCTTGCGGACAAGAAGGCTGAGGCAATTGCTTGCTTAACTATACAGTGTAGTGGGCTCAGCGGTGCGTCCAGCAATGGCTGGGGCTTGGTGTCTAAGACGCCTACTGAGTTGGCAAAGTCCGACATGGATACTATCCCCTTGCTGTCCAGAGCCTCGGTTTATGCAGTGGTGGTACGCCACCTGGTTTGACCAAGTGCTGGTCTACGGACCAAAAAACTTCCAAGAAGGCCTTATTGGACCTGCCCTTTAAGGATGACAGTCTTTTTGGAGCCTCTCTGGATGACATCATTAAGGATGCCACAGGAGGTAAGAGCTTACTGCTCCCGCAATCCAAAAAGGGGTAAGGAGCCACGCCTTAGGCAAGGGCTCTCCTTCACCGCGCACAAGCAGTTCTTTTGTCCATCTAGTGCGGCAAGTAAATGACCCCAGGCAGATAAAGCGCTTGCTGAGTGACAGAAGCGTCCCTGGTTTCGCTAGCCTAACCTTGCTTGCCTACCGAACAGATTTTTTTTCCCCTCTAAACCGCCAGCTTCAGCCGACTCGTCGACGTCCTATATGGGGTGGTTCTAGACCTGATACGCAGGGAGGTCCATCCTGTCTCAGTACAGGAAAGGATTCAGGGGTTCTACTCTAATCTGTTCGTAGTGTTGAAGATGCTCTGTTGTCGCTGCCCTCTGTCCGGGGGATTTTCCGGCATCCTTGGTCATCAAGGACGCATGCTTGCATGTTCCCATATGCACCAGGCATCAGATGTCTGCGTTGGCGGCCGGGGAAGACCACTACCAATTGGGGCTCTCCCCTTTGGCCTGGCATCAGCACCAAGGGTGGTCACCAAGGTGCTTGCTATGATTCCGGCTCTACTATTAAGACAGCGTGGCTTCGCCATCATGGGCAACTTGGATGAACCTTCTTCTGAGGGCCATCTCAAAATTAGAGGTGAGCATGTCTCTAACCTGGCAGACCCTCCGTTTCTTGGTTGGGTGCTGAACACTCAGTCAGTATCGGTACCGTCTTAACTCCTAGTGTATCTAGGGTTGATTCTGGTGAGTTTTTTTTTTTTTTTTCTCCCTATGGGGAAGTTCCAGACCCTTTGGGCTGCGGTGCGGCAGTTGACATCCCAAAGATGGTTGTCACGCTACTTTTTCAGGCGAGTCCTGGGCCTCCTGGTAGTCTCCTTCGAGGCGGTACCATATGCACTATTTCACACGCGAGTGTTACAGAAGGTAATTCTGTCCAGAGGGTCAAGTGCCCTTCATCCCTGGATTGTCAAAATCCGGGTGAGCCACCTAGTCAGGACCTCCCTAGTTGGTGGCCGACATCACCGGCATTTCTGTCGGAAGTCGTTCCTTCCTTTTTTTACTGGATGGTGGTCACGGCGGACACCAGTCTTCCCGGTTGGAGAGGAATCTGGGGAGCTCAGTCAACCGGCGTCGCTGGACTCCGGAGGAATCCTCCTGGCAGATCATTGTCCTGGAACTCCGGGCAATCTGGCTTTCCCTCTCCACATGGTCTCAGAAGCTACAGGGGCGTCCAGTCAGAATCCAGTCGGACAAACTCCACAGTGGTGGCGTATGTCAATCATCAAGGAGGAACGAACGGCTCAGCTGCTGCATCGGCGGTCGCTCACCTCCTAAGGGGGAGCAAAAAGGAGCGTACCAGGCCTGTCGGCCGTATACATTCTGGGTGTGGGAAACTGGCAGGCGGACTACCTGAGTCACCAGATGCTGGACCAAGGAGAATGCTCTCTACACCCAGAAGCGTTTTTAGCTCGTTTGCCAGAGGTGAGGCGTGCCAGTCGTATATCTCCTGGCTGTTCGACTCAATCGGTAGGTATTGAGGTTGTGGCCAGGTCAAGAGACCCAAAGACAAACACGACAGCTGCGTTGATGGCACCATGGAGTCAGTACTGGCTAATCTATGCCTTTCCTCCTCTGAAGCTCCTTCCCCATCTGCTTCGCAGACTGGAGGCAGAGAGGATTCCAATGGTCCCAATTGCTCTGGATTGGCCTTGGTGTCCTTGGTACGCCGATCTAGTGTGTCTGGTAGCAGAACGCCTTTTTGGCATCTACCGCTAAGGACCTGCTGTCGCAAGGTCCCATACGCCATCCTGTTTTTACAGTCACTGGCTTAACGGGCATGGCTTGACAGCCAGGTGCTAAGAGACCGGGGCCTGTCGGACTCGGTGATCTCTACCATAAAAAGTGCTTGGAAATGATCCCCTAGGAAGATTTACCATCGCACTTGGAAGACCTACAATATCCATTGTAAGGAAATGAGGTGGCATCCGCGTTCTTATTTGGTTCCAGAGTCCTGCTGTTCTCTCAGCAGGAAGCAGGCCAAAAATTTTACTTTAAGTACAATTAGGGGGCAGGTATCTGCCCTGGCTGTCCTTTTTCAATGACCCCTGGTGGCTCACTCTCTAGTGAGAACTTTTGTACAGAGGGTTCGGCGGGCGGCCCCTCCGGTCCACCCTCCACTACCTCCGTGGGGCTTGTGTAGCAGACGTCCTTTTGGCGTCTACCGCTACGGGAGGACCTGGTGTCGCAGGGTCCCATATGCCATCCTGCTGGCAGTCAATGGCTTTAACGGCATGGCCTCTAGGTGCCTCAGAAACCACAGTTTGAGAAAATCAGGGAGATTCCATTGACACTTTTTCGAAAAGTGATCCTTTTGGTGGCTGTTGTGCCAGTTAAGACGGGTTTGAGTGGGAAGCCTTGTTATGCAAGGCTCCCTATCTGATCTTCCACAATGATAGGTGGTGCTGGGTCCACAGCCTTCTTCTTTATAAGGTTGTGTTTCGACCTTCCATCTCAAGGAAGACCTTGTACTGCCATCCTTGTGTCCTCATCCGTCGTATCCTAAGGAGACAACGTTGTATTCCTTGGACGTTGTCCAAACTCTGAGTATGCTTGTCTGATACTGCTCCGTTACGCCCAGACTCACTGTTTGTTTCGGTGGCTGGTCCCAAGTAGGGCCCAGCAGTCTTGTCAGCCACCATCTCTAGGTGGATCCGACAGATCGTGATCAGACTTAAGCCATGAAGGGTCAGGCGCCTCCCTTTCCCGGCGCATTTGACCAGGGCAAGAGGCGCCTATTGGTGTTACGTCGGTTAAGACGGGTTTCTGAGCGGGCAGCCTTGTTATGCAAAGGCTCCCTATCTGATCTTCCACAAGGATAGGTGGTGCTGCATCCACAGCCTTCTTTTCTTCCTAAGGTCGTTTTTGACCTTCCATCTCAAGGAAGACGTTGTACTGCCATCCTTGTGTCCTCATCCGTCGTATCCTAAGGGGACAACGTATTTCTTGGACGATGTCCGAGCTCTGAGAGCATCAAGCGTCTGTTTCCCAGGTGTGCAAGGCGGTGACTTGGTCGTACTTTCACGGAACTTTACAAGATGAGGTGTGTGCATCTTTGGATGCTTCTATCGGCCGCAAGGTGTTGCAACTTCTCCGTTGAGGAGCTCTGTTTTGTTTTGGGGTGAAGTTTTAATGCTGATCCCACCCCTCGTTTTTGACACTGCTTTGGGATGTCCCACTTGTCAACAGGAAGCTGTGTCCATCCATGAACGAAAGAGTAAATCAGATTTTTGTACTCTCCGTAAAATCCTTTTCTCTGAGTTCATGGACGGACACAGCACCCACCCCTCGTTTTTAAGTTTGTACTGCTTTTTGATGAACTGATCTGCTTGGTGCAGGCTGAGGGGATATAGCCAGTAGGACCGCCCCCTGGGTGGGGCTGTTCAGCTCAGGAGTGACTAGGCAGAAAAAGTGTTAACTTCAAACCGAAAGCCAATACCCACTTGTCAACAGGAAGCTGTGTCCGTTCATGATCTCAGAGAAAAGGATTTTACGGTGAGTACAAAAATCCTATTTTTTCATAACAACCCCACCTAAGCTGTTTTCTACATGGCAGCTGTCTGGATCCGGCCTTTCTTGAATGTCATTTTGGCGAACTCTACCTGGACCCCACTTGACTTGACTTGACCTGAGGGGCTAGCCTGGAAGTTGTTTTCAGGCAGTGGATTTGGCATTGTGGTCCTTTCCAGATCTCCATTTACTAGTGCAAGTTAGCTGCAACCGAAAGGTCCAGATTATTGGGATTGCCTAAACATTTGCCTGTCTCTAAAGACTTACTCTTGCGTATGCTGATTGGGCTGAGTATCAGTAGATACCTTGTCTGCACCACTGGGCACTTTAGACCACCTCATCCCTGCAGGGTTCACCACAAAAATTTTTTAATGTTAAGGAGCTGAGTTTTTAGCATCATTCACTGCGTGGAGTGCCGCATGTGTTTTACAGTCTTTCCTGCCATTTAGCGTTGGAATCTTCACTGCTGCTTCTGCTTGCAGAAACTTTAGTTTTTTATTTCCCTTCCCACTGCCCTGTCCCTTTCCAGGCTTTGTATGCCTTCACTGAGCATTCTGTCTCGTCTACTCAACGTGGGAGAGTAACACCAGGATTCTTTTGATGGCAATTAGGCCAGAAGACCCTTTGTGCATGGATATCGTTAGGCAGCCCATACAATACATTTTGTAATAGGAAAGACACCTAGGTGAGAGGCTGCACATCCCTACTGTAATTTGAATGGGAATGTTCCCACACATGTTTTATTTAAGCAACAAAATATCACAAATTAATGTAAAGTCTGAAAAGAAAAATAATGTAATGTTTAACTTTACATTATTTTTGTGATATTTTGTTGCTTAAAAAAACGTGTGGGAACATTCCCATTCAAATTACAGTTGAAGTGTGCAGCCTCTCACCTAGGTGTCTTTCCCATTACAAAATGTAATGTATGGGCTGCCTAACGATATCCATGCACAAAAGGGTCTTCTGGCCAAATTGCCATCAAAAGAATCCTGGTGTTACTCTCCCACGTTGAGTAGACGAGACAGAATGCTCCGTGAAGGCATACAAAGCCTGGAAAGGGACAGGGCAGTGGGAAGGGAAATAAAAAACTAAAGTTTCTGCAAGCAGAAGCAGCAGTGAAGATTCCTACGCTAAATGGCAGGAAAGACTGTAAAGCACATGCGGCACTCCACTCGGTGAATGATGCTATAAAACGGCTCCTCAACATTAAAAAAAATTTGTGGTGAAACCTGCAGGGATAATCCCTTATACCCAATTCTATACCCACAGTTGATCCAGAGGAAGGCAAAAACCCCAGCAGAGCATGTTCCAATTTGCTACAGCAGGGGAAAAAATTCCTTCCTGATCTCCCGAGAGGCAATCGGATTTTCCCTGGATCAACTTTACCTATAAATGTTAGTACCCAATTATATTATGTACATTTAGGAAAGAATCCAGGCCTTTCTTGAAGCAATCTACTGAGCTAGCCAGAACCACCCCTGGAGGAAGTCTATTCCACATTTTCACCGCTCTTACTGTGAAGAAACCTTTCCGTATTTGGAGATTAAATCTTTTTCCTCTAGATGTAAAGAGTGCTCCCGTGTCCTCTGTGTTGACCGTAAAGTGAATAACTCAACACCAAGTTCACTATATGGACCCCTTATATATGTGAACATGTTAATCATATCCCCCCTTTTTCTCCTTCTCAAGAGTGAATAAATCCAGTTACTCTAATCTTTCCTCATAGCTGAGTTCCTCCATGCCTCTTATCAGTTTGGTTGCCCTTCTCTGCATTGATCATGCCTGCCAGCTATAGCCGGTGGCACTGATGGAGAAAAAACAGACAGGTTGGTTGTACAGAAGTCGATCTGTAGATACTTCTGTACTACCAGCCTGCCCATACATGGAATTAAATTTGGATGGTCTATGACTGGCTTTAGCCTTCTTATGGAGCTGTTTTCTGAAGGCTATTACACCCTGTTTTTAGTCTCTAGCTTAACGGCATGGCATTTGAAATCCAGGTCCTAAAGGGTAGAGAGGGTCCCTAAAGTCCTAGTACACCCGGGCCAACTGTCGGGCGGCATCGACCAGTTCATTAAAAACTGGCTGATGTTCAGCCCGTGTGTATGTCAGCTGGCCCGACAGAAGAACCCGGCTGGCTTCTGTCAGACGAGCATGCTGGAAAACAGCTGATCAGCGCACTCAGCCAATTTATTTTTGTCATACTTGGAAATCCTCTTTTGCCTGCGGTGAGAACAGTCTATGCTATCCCAGAGTTTATTCTGGCCCTTCTAAAAACCAATCTGACCAAAATCTAGCTCTCATTACCCTAATATGGCTATTTTCTGCCTTATCTGTCCCTTCAAAAGACCAAGTGTCACCCCTTTCACTGAAAACCTGTATTCATACTTCTTTCAGACCCCCCTTGTGGCACCCTGTCCATCCCTTGAAACCTTAAAGCAGAACGCTGGGATTTTTTTTAAAAATGCCCCATTAGTACACCCCCCACACAACTCCAAACAGTTATTACATTTAATATGAGAGAGAAAAATATGGTGGGACTTTAAATGAGGTAATGGCACATTCATTAAAATGGGAAGGACACATATGGGAGAGGGATGTTGCTGCTCACCCTGGTAGTCAGAGGAATTGGATGTTCCCCCAGTGGGGTTTTTGGGCAGTTGAATTCAAAAATTGGTAAGAGTGTATGTTTAAAAGGTTTTTTTTAATAAAATTCAAAGGAAGAATCGGTACAAGTTAAGATATGAGTTCTGGTAGCATGTAATAAAAGTTCTACACAATTGCAAACACTAAAAATTGTCATACAGCTTATCACATTGTATATGGAAGCATGTAGCAATTCCTAATGCGTTTCGACCCTTTTCACGGGTCTTCTTCAGAGGTTTTGGTGTTGCTATGAAAAAAGTATTCATGGTAAATTTCAAAAGTTTCCACCTGAGTTGTACAAAAATTCAAAAGTGTGTATGTATGTATGTGTATGTGTGTGTGTGTGTATGTGTGTATGTGTGTGTAAAATATATATATATGTATGTATGTGTGTGTGTGTGTGTGTGTGTGTGTGTGTGTGTGTGTGTATATATGTATGTGTGTGTATATGTATATATATATATATATATATATATATAATATGTGTATGTGTGTGTATATATATATATATATATATATATATATATATATATATATATATATATATATATATATATATAGTATACATACACACAATCACCTATTTATTGTGTGTAGACATTAGATACTTTTTACCAGAGTTTCCACTAGGAGATGCCCCAGAGTTCCAGAATGGCCTCCTGGCCGTGTGAGTTCCCCATGTGCCGCTGGTAAAGTTTGCAGCCTGCAAGAGTTCACCACATGGGATATGAATCCCCAAGGGGGAAGGCACAGGAAAGAGCTGACACCTGCGGCAAAGCATTTGCAGCATAAATACACGGTGCATAGCATTGTGTCATTCATATGATAAAACATAAATGGTTAATGTGTTGAGCAGACAGGTAACCGTTCCCTCTCAAAGGAGTTTGTCATCCGTGGAGCACTCCGGAGCCTCGGCCATTAGGAAAGGCCGCGGCTTCGGCCTATCTCCGGAGCGGCGGCCATCTTGGAACACCCGGTGGCGGCGGCCTAGGTGAGCTGCGCGCTGACATCACCCACTCATTAAAATTAGACCGCGGAGAGGGGGCAGAGTAACATCATGGTGCCAAGTAGCAGAACTGGAAGCAGGGACGTGTCGGACTGTATGAACTATTATAAAAGGAGGTGACAGACAGAGGAGAGTGAAAAGACCAAGGACAAAAAAAAAACGGGTGAAAGCATTCCAGGCATCATTGGTGTTACTATCATCTCCCCCCTTTTTCTCTTATCGTCCATGGACTGACACAGCCTCTTACACTTTACACGTGGGTCATGTCCCTGCTTCCAGGAGAAGACCTAGGCAGAATGTGAAACGTTATACATACATTCTAAAAAGCCAGAGCTGAACAGCCCTGCCCAGGTGGGGCGGTCCCTGCGGACATAACCCTCCCACTGCAGTCAACAGGCCTCAGTTTTTTCCTGCCTAGCAGAAGGAGAGGACGTGGCTCTCTCAGGAGCCAGTCTCCTGACCTAATTTTTTTCCTTTTTGGATTTTTTTTTTTCTTGTTTTTATTTTTGAGACCTATCAACTGTTGGCTGGGCAACAGGTTGGGTACAAGATATCCTCGTAGTCTTCCCTGTCCGACCATTGAGCGTGCTGATCCGCGCCTTGTGTGCGTGAGACTCAGTTCACGACATGTCCCGCGACTCCAGGGGTGACCGGTGGGCTTTCATTCTCCGCGGTCCTCTCAAGATTGAACAGTCATGCTGTATCTCTCGCGGTGGACCGGGCCGACAGCTACTCAGTACTGCACTGTGATAGTCCTGTCAGAAACACACTAGCGGGTCCCTCAGGGGACGGGTAAGTAGCCTCTCCTGCCTGCAGGTGAAGTACATGCGGTGTGTTTCTCTGTGTGGGGGATTTTCCCTGTCTACCCATGTTATTTATTGTCACTCTCTGTCACCATTGCTGGCGCTGTGCTGTGTGGGTGCCTGGGGGTCATACTGTCCTGGGGGGGGCTCATGGTGCTCTCCATATCGCTGGGGCTGTTTTTTTGAGTGTTTGGGGGCCTGGGCGCCGTTTGGCGCCATGTTTGTGTGGTTACATTTACTGCAGTGGCGGCCATCTTGCTGTGGATCGCCTGAGCACATTGCGGCGGCCATTTTCTTGAAGCCGCGCACTTTTTAAACACTTGTTTGGCCTCTATCGCTGCTGGGAACAGCGCAAATCTCCTCACTCTCTCCTCTCTCTCCTCACTCTCTCCTCACTCTCTCCTCACTCTCTCCTCACTCTCTCCTCACTCTCTCCTCACTCTCTCCTCACTCTCTCCTCACTCTCTCCTCACTCTCTCCTCACTCTCTCCTCACTCTCTCCTCACTCTCTCCTCACTCTCTCCTCACTCTCTCCTCACTCTCTCCTCACTCTCTCCTCACTCTCTCCTCACTCTCTCCTCACTCTCTCCTCACTCTCTCCTCACTCTCTCCTCACTCTCTCCTCACTCTCTCCTCTCAGCTCACTCCTGCTGATGCGGCGCTGAGAGGGACAATGCAGCTGAACCGAGCGGTCCTGGTCCGGGTTGGTGGGTCCCCTGGGCATTCCCCTACTCAGTCAGCACAGTCTGTGGGTGGATTTTTTTCTGAGGAGTTTCAGAGAGGGACAATATGGAGTCGGTGTCACCAGCTTCCCCTTGCATGCCAGAGGCAACAGGCAGTGCTCCAGCACCTGCGGTTCCTATGGACCAGTTGTCGGCAGTCCTGGTATAATTTCTGACCAGGATGGAAATGGTGTGCGAGTGCAAGGGAGCAAAAAAGCGCCCTCTCCCCACATTATCTCCACAAGGGGAGTGCGCTGATTCAGATATGGGCCTAGCTGCTGCGTCTCAGGACCCTAGCTCTGAATATTTTGAAGGTTTTGAACAGGACATTCCTTGTGAGGAAGACTCCAGTTCTGAGTCAGTAAATGACAGGGCGCTTGTTAGTGAACTCATTGATGCTGTGAGGGACACTCTCAAGCTTGATGCTGCGGCTGCAGAACCTCAGGCCGAGATAGTCTCCTTTGGTTCTTTTAAGGCCCAGCCTTCTAAAAAGGTTTTTCCATATGCACCTTTCTTTGACCAGTTAATTGATCAGGTTTGGGAAAAGCCGCAGAAGACTTTTATGGGTCCCGCGGTGTTTGTCTATCGGATACCCCTTTTGAATAAGCCCTACTTAAAAAGTGGGCTTCTCCCCCAGTGGTTGACCCTCCGGTCGCCCGGTTGAACAAGGCCACCACTCTCCCGATGGAGGGGACTCCTGCATTTAAGGACCCCACTGACAGGAGGTCAGAAGTGGTGAGTAGAGTCATGTTTGCCTTGTTGGGATCCGCCTTACGGCCTATTGAAGCTTCAACCGCTGTGTCTGACACTCACGGAATGGGCAAAAATTTTGCACCAGACTGTACAGGAGCATAATCTTCCAGACACTATTGCTCTGGCCCACCAGATGGTGCAGGGCCTGATATGTGTGTGACGCCAATGTAGACGCGGCCCCTTTAATATCTAGGGCCTCTGTTTCTGCGGTGGTATTGCGTCGTCTTATCTGGTTGAAATGCTGGTTTGCTGACCTAGCCTCTAAGAAGCTCCTGACGGATCTACCCTTTAAGGGTGGTAGACTTTTCGGTGCTGCTCTGGATAACATCATCAAGGATGTCACGGGAGGTAAAAGCACTCTTCTTCCTCAGACTATCAAGCGTAAGGAGGCCCGCCGTAAACCGGGTCCTTCCTTTCCAGCAATAAAGGTTTTTTTTCGTCAGAGTCCACGGGTAAGCCCTCCCAGACTGACAACAGTGCGGCTGGTGAGCACAAGCGCCCTTGGGTGCGTAAGCCAAACAAAGCGGCTCCCAAGCCTGCCTCCGCGTGAAGTCTTTCCCCCGCCCAACGCTGGGGTGGGGGGGGGGACTTTGCAGGTTCACAGATCGGTGGATCTCCGACCGGTGGGTGTGCGAGGTGGTCACCTCAGGATACAGGATAGAGTTCCGTTCCTGGCCCCCAGACAGATTCTTTCCCTCAAATCTCCCTTTCCTTCCTGCCCGTCTTAGGGGCTGTACAGGATTTGATCAGGTCCGGAGTGATTGTGACGGTTCCGTCCCAAGAGAGGTTTCAGGGGTTCTACTCAAATCTGTTTGTTGTCCCGAAAAAGGATGGGGTTTGGCCAATCCTGGACCTCAAGGCCCTGAATGCCTTCATGAAGGTGCAAAAATTCCACATGGAATCCATTCGCACGGTAATCGCTACACTCCAAGGGGATTTTCTGGCGTCCTTGGACATCAAGGACGCCTACTTGCATGTTCCGATCCGCGCAAGTCATCAGAAGTTTCTGCGCTTTGCGATTGGCGAAGTCCACTATTAATTTGTGGCTATTCCTTTAGGCCTAGCCTCGGCACAAGGGTGTTCACCAAGGTGCTTGCTCTGGTTCTAGCTTTGCTGAGACAGCGAGGCATTGCCATCGTGGGCTATCTGGACGATCTTCTAAGAGCAGACAATGGCTCAGAAATAAAAAAGTGTGACTATCATCAGTCAGACCCTCAGACTTCGGGTGGATCCTGAACATTCAGAAGTCGGTCCTGGTCCCGACTCAACGTCTGGAGTATCTAGGTCTGATCCCGGACTCCTTGGAGGCGAAGGTATTCTTACCCCCGGTGAAGTTACTGACACTTCAGTCTGCAGTGCGGGTCCTGACGTCCCGAAAATGGTCGTCAATCTGTTTTTGCATGAGAGTCCTGGGACTCATGGTGGCCTCCTTTTTGAGGCCGTTCCGTATGCCCAATCACACACCCGGGCATTACAGAAAGAGATCCTGTCCGCGTGGGACAAATCCTTGTTGTCCTTGGATCTTCAGATCCAGGCAAGTCACCCGGTCAGGGCGTCCCTGGCGTGGTGGCTGAGGTCCCCGGGTCTTCGGTCCAGGAAGTTGTTCCTCCCCATTCAATGGACGGTGATCACGACGGACGCCAGCCTGATGGGCTGGGGTGCAGTCTGGGGAGTCCTGTCAGCCCAAGGGCTTTGGACTCCGGACGAAGCCCGTTTGCCCGTATTTCCAGAACATTGATCGGCAATCGGACTATGCCTCTCCTCGTGGTTGGCGAGATTACAGGGTCGCTTTCTCAGGATCCAGTCAGACAACGCCACGGCGGTGGCGTATGTCAACCATCAAGGGGGGACTCGGAGCTCAGCTGCGGCTTCCGAGGTCGCCCGCATCCTAAGGTGGGCCGAAAGAAGCGTGCCGGCTCTGTCGGCCGTCTACATTCCGGGCGTAGATAATTGGCAGGCGGACTATCTGAGTCGACAGACGCTGGACCAGGGAGAGTGGTCCTTGCACCCGGAGGTCTTTCAACTCCTTTGCCGATGGTGGGGCATGCCGGATGTGGACCTGATGGCCTCTCGACTCAATCACAAGGTGTTGGTTTTTGGCCAGGTCCAGGGATCCTTGGGTAGATGCCTCAGATGCGTTGGTGGCCCCATGGGGTTATTATCGCCTGATATATGTTTATCCTCCGCTGCAGCTGCTCCCACACCTGCTGAAAAGGGTGTCGTCCGAGGAGATTCCGGTGATCCTCATTGCTCCGGATTGGCCTCAGCGTCATTGGTACGCCGATCTGGTACGTCTCGTCGCGGACGTTCCTTGGCGGTTGCTAATGAGGGAGGACCTTCTGTCTCAAGGTCCTAATTTTCATCCTGCTTTACAGTCTCTGGCTTTAACGGCATGGCTATTGAAAGCCAGGTGCTGAGAGACGGAGGTCTCTCGGATTCGGTCATTTTGACCATGTTAAGGGCACGGAAGTCTTCCTTCAGAAAGATCTATCACCGTACCTGGAAAGCTTATATCGCCATGTGCGAAGAGCTAGACTGGCGTCCACGGACATATTCCGTCCCCAGAATCCTGCGGTTCTTGCAGCGTGGCGTGACCCAAAAGCTTGCTTTGAGTACCATTTAAGGGTCAGATTTCAGCCTTGGCTGTTTTCTTTCAGCGACCGCTGGCGGGTCATTCCTTGGTTAGCACCTTTGTGCAGGGGGTTCGCCATGTGCTCCCTCCTGTCAAGCCTCCTCTCCCTCCTTGGGATCTGAATTTGGTGCTCTCGGTTCTCCAGGAACCTCCATTTGAAAATATCAGAGATATTCCCCTCTTGACCTGGTCTCAGAAGGTAGCCTTCTTAGTGGCCATTACGTCGGTTAGACGGGTGTCTGAGTTGGCGGCCTTGTCCTGCAAATCGCCCTATTTGGTCATCCATAAGGATAAGGCTGTGTTGCGTCCGCGACCTTCTTTTTTGCCAAAGGTGGTCTCGGCCTTTCACCTTAATGAGGACATTGTCCTCCCGTCCTTGTGTCCTCACCCATCGCATCCCAGAGAGTTTGCGCTTCACACATTGGATGTGGTACGAGCCTTGCGGGTGTACCTGTCTGCTACTGCTTCTATTCGGAAGTCTGACTCACTGTTTGCGACGGTCTCTGGTCCAAAACAGGGCCAAGCGGTTTCGTCTGCCACCATTTCTAGGTGGATCAGACAGACAGTCATTCAGGCCTATGCGCTCAAAGGGCGGGCGCCTCCCTTTCCGGTTACGGCGCATTCCACCAGGGAATTTTGGTGCTTCCTGGGCTTTCCGACATCAAGCGTCGGTTGCACAAGTGTGCAAGGCAGCAACCTGGTCGTCCGCTCATACCTTTTCTAAGTTCTATAAGGTTGATGTGGCTGCATCTTCGGATGCTTCCTTCGGCCGCAAGGTGTTGCAGGCCTCTGTTTGATGTTGCAACTCCTCCGTTGAGGAGCTCTGCCTTGTTTGGAGTTTAGTTTTTGGTTTTCCATTTATACTGCTCCCATCCCTCCTTGACACTGCTTTGGGACATCCCATGTGTAAAGTGTAAGAGAGGCTGTGTCAGTCCATTAACGATAAGAGAAAATAGGATTTTGGTACTCACCGTAAAATCCGTTTCTCTGACGTCCATGGACTGACACAGCACCCACCCTTCTTTTTAAGGTTTGTACTGCTTTGTTACAAACTGAGGTCTGCTGACTGCCATGGGAGGGTTATGTCTGGAGGGACTGCCCCCCCTGGGCGGGGCTGTTCAACGCTGGCTTTTTAGAATGTATGTATAACATTTCACATTCTGCCTAGGTCTTCTCCTGCAAGCAGGGACATAACCCACGTGTAAAGTGTAAGAGAGGCTGTGTCAGTCCATGGACGTCAGAGAAACGGATTTTACGGTGAGTACAAAAATCCTATTCTTTCCCAGCCACCAGTACACTATCGGTGCTTATTTATATACTCATCCGCTCATTTGAATTGAACTTTAAATTGCAGTGTGGGGGTAAAAGTTTCAGCTACAGTTAGTGTGTTCACAGTGTAGCAATGCCAGGGAAATGCAGCTTTAAAAATGTATGGCTTCATGATAAAGTATGAGAGGTGGCTGAAGAAAGATCAGGACCCGGGACGTGCTAAATCTACAGTGTGTCGTAAAACGTTTGACATTTCGAACATGGGGGAGGCAGCGCTGTCCAGCCACGCTAAAGGTGCAAAGCACCAGTCTGCAGTGGCGTGCTCGACAGCTTCCAATCCGATCGCTGTTTTTTTTCACCCATGCACCTGAAGTGACACCGGCTCCCAGCTGCGGCAGCGGTGCTTCCATCTCATCTACTGTAAAACAAGGGACCATTTTGAGTCACGCTGTATCCAGAAACGAAACCCTAACTGCAGAGGTACTGTGGGCACTAAAGGTGGCTAATTCGCACTATTCGTACAAGTCTTGTGAATACACAGGCCAGCTTTTTCAGACTATGTTCCCAGACAGCAAGATAGCAGCCAGCTTTGCATGCGGCGAACGCAAGTGCTCATATTTATGCACTTTTGGACTGCCTCCTTATTTTAAGAAACTGACTTTGGCAGATGTATCGAAGCAAAGCGTCTGTTATGCTCTTTGATGAAAGCATAAATCACTATTTACAGTTTAACAGTTAGACATGCATGTCAGGCTATGGAACGAGTCTGAGGTGAAAACTACATACATCCGCTCAGTTCATGGGCCATTAAACGGCTGAAGACATAGCTTGAAAAATTAATAACTTGCTCTGAGATTGGAATCAAGAATCTTGTCCAGATCTTAATGGACAGACCACAGGTCAACTGGAAGGTATGCTAAATACTCCAGAAGCAAGTGCAGGAAGATGCGGGAAAGTCCCTAATTAACATTGGTTCGTGCGGGTTGCACATACTGCACAATGCGTTCAGAGATGGCTGTAAATCCACTGGATGGGAATTTGAACACGGACTCTCTAGCTTGTATTGGCTGTTCCATGATTGCCCTGCACGTCGCAAGGATTTTATGATAGTAACCGGTTATAAAACTCCCATGCTTACATTTTGTAAGCACCGGTGGATTGAGAATGTCAACGTTTCAGAAGAGGATTGTAACTCTGGGCACGCGTCAAACAATACATCAAGATGGTAGAAAGAGGGAAACTACCCAATCCAAAAGTAAAGTCATTTGAAGAGGTGAAGATGTGCTGTGCTGATCCTCTCTTCCCAGTGAAAGTGGGAATATTCAACAGCATTGCGAGAGAAGTCGACCCCTTCCTAACCATGTATCAGTCTGTCCAACCAATGCTGCCGTTTCTCTCCGGTGATATGTACAAACTGATTAAAGGTAAGGATAAACAAAAAGTGTGTAATTGCTAATAATGTTTATTAATATAATATACACTGCAGTGCATTACAATTTGGCTTGTAAATTATCAAAAATCACTTAATTTTACTTTTTCATAAGCATTGTGGGACGATTTCTAAAGGAAAAGCATCTGGAAGAGGCCACATCCACTCTAAAGCTCCTCCATGTCCCTTATCAAGACAGCAGTCTGCACAAGGACAGTTCAAAGATTGGCATTGGGTTTGCAGCAGAAACCACCCTGACCCAACTCAAGTCTTCCAAAAAAAGAGACTAGAGATTAAGATGGACTGCAAGAAATTCTTGATCGCACTCCTTGACAAGTTGTTGAAAGGCTCCAGTGCATCACATGTTAGTGAGAAGCATGCAGTGCCTTGACCCGAGACGCATGGCTGGAAGTAAGGAACTCTGCGTAACTCAAATGAGAAGGATGTTGCACATACTTGTCGAGGCTAAACATGTAAATGAGGCAGTGTGCGATGATATCCTTAGTTTTGTGATTTGTCTGCTCTTCAGGTTAAGTTCAGGGAATTTGACCCCAAAACTGCTCGAGTGGACACCCTGCTGTATGAGACAATGGGAACAAAACCATCACTTTCCAGAGTTTGGAATGTGGTGAAGCAGCTTCTTGTCTTATCACAAAGTCAGGCAAGCGTCGAAATAGGTTTTTCAATAAACAAATAAGTAATAGTTGAGAATCAGAGAGGGAAAGATCTCTGGAGGGTCATTGTTGACCATGCCAGATCTGTAGGGGGCGTAACCAAGGTAGAAATCACAAGGAGCTGCTCCTTTCAGCTGCAGGAGCCAGACAGAAGTACTATGGGTACCTGGATGAAGAGAAAGAAAGAAATATCAAGCAGCTGTTGACTTAAAGAGGAAGGCTTTCACAGATGAGCTGGAAGATTTGAAAAAGGGCTCGGATGGAGGCGGACATTTGTGCTCCCGAGAAATCAGCGGATGAATATGATGAATCTTCAGGCAATCTGACCTTTATCAGCAAATCTAACAGTTTCCGCCGTACTGCAACAGAAAAAATCTCCGCTCAAAATTGAAAAACTGATTGTTGAGAAGCTTTCAGAAATGAAAAAAAAAATGGTGTTTGTTTTTGGGCAATGTTTAAGTTAACTTGTTAGACTGTTATCAGGTCAATTTATGGCACTTTAAGTTCAGAACAGTGTTGCTGGACACTTATTTTTTAGTTGCTTTCCCTTGATTTAGGTTCTTGATTTATGTTCCATCTCCCGTGGATCCATTTCTAAGTGGTTCTCAGGGTTTGATGTATTATGTTATGAAACGTTGTTACTGTGTAAGCGTTATTTAAATAAATATTCCACTGTACTCTACAAAGCTTGTCATTTATATTAAAAATATTCTGGGTGTGACATGGATTTTCTTTAACATGTATACATAGACATTTCATGAAACATTAGGTCATGAATATTTATGTGAAGTCATTGAATTTTATTGGTAAAATTGTGTAATGAACCCTGACTCTAGCTCCCTCCTCACAGGGGTTTGACAGCAGCAGGAACCTAATGGCTCCCACTGCAGCATGTGTCCCCTGTGAGACCAGGGAGTGGAAAAGTGGTGCTGTAGACGGGACAGCACTGAATTAGTAAGAGGAGCCAGATGTTTAGGGATGTGGCTAGTACAGGTAGTGGAGCATTTTCTACCTTAAAGCATAGAATACAGTTTTGACTCCACCTGAGTAGACTCTCTTAATAAAGCAGGTGGAGTAGAGTCTAGGGCAGGGGTCCTCAAACTACGGCCCGCGGGCCGAATACAACCCGTCAAGGTGATTTACCCGACCCACGGCACGGACTGCCCCATTCATAAGATCGCAGCACTTCCCCTCCGCTACATTATTCACACAAGGCATGACAGGTCCAGACCTGCATAGGCATTCATAGAATTGCACCCCAAAACGCATTTTACTCTTTCCCAGTATGGGGAGAACACACGTGTGTGTGTGTGTGTGTGTGTGTGTCTTTCAATGTTGGAACTCATGATGCACTGGGCATTGTATCTTTTGTGTATCAACAAAATCAAGAAACACTGTATAGAAACCAATGTACTGCAATAGCCACCTCCTGTACAAGTTGTCAGGGAATATAGCTTAGTGCAGCATCACCCATAGCAGTCCCCATTCCTATAAGCCAAAAAAAACTACCTTACTGGTACATGGCTCTCCCCAGGAATGCCATGTTCACTGGCCATGAAGTACAGTAGGCTGAAGTAAGGCAGAACAAGAGTTGATGTGGTTCCAAGAGTGCAGTTGTTTGCAGGGGGTTTCTGCTGATGTCTTGCAGAAATGTAGTCAGCAACACGTTCAGATGATCATAGTGTCTTTTACTATGCCGAGCTAAATTTTTTCTTCTCTACATCTCTATGCAACTACAGTGTATTTGCTCTGTATTTCTGTATCTCTATGCTATTTTTTTTTGTTGCAGGTGGGAGACCTTGGACAGCTTCATGCAACATGATGTCCAGGAATTGTGCAGAGTGGTAAGTTTTTAGGTGTCACAGGTGTTAAATTTTTCGTGAAGCCTAGTAGTTTAGTAAATTTTTATGTAAAGATGTTAATTTATTTCATAGTTGCATAGTAGGTGATGTTGAAAAAAGACACAAGTCCATCAAGTCCAACCTATATGTGTGATTATATGTCCGTACTACATTGTATATCCCTGTATGTTGTGGTCATTCAGGTGCTTATCTAATAGTTTCTTGAAACTATTAATGCCCCCCCCCCCCCCCCGCTGAGACCACCACCTGTGGATGGGGATTCCACATCCTTGCCGCTCTTACAGTAAAGAACCCTCTACGCAGTCTAAGGTTAAACCTCTTTTCTTATTTTGAGTGGCCACGTGTCTTGTTGAATTCCCTTCCGTGAAAAAGTTTTATCCCTATTGTGGGGTCACCAGTACTCTATTGGAAGAGATCACATCTCAGCACTTCTCTCTGGATGAAAAAAAGTGGGTCAGGAGTTCTGAAGTGACAGAGCAGCTGAGCAGACGTGTTGTGCGGCAGCTCCTGACATCCAGGGCTGCATTTTTTATTCCTCCCCTTGTCCCCCCCCTCACCAGCGATTGCCTAGTGGTCCACAGCTCCCTTAGACCCAGCGACCCCCCAGCCCGTCCTCGGGCACCACCGAGGCCGCCATCCACCGCTCCGGGCATCCCCATCCATAGCACCCAGACCTCCAGGCAACCAGACGTTGTTGCAGGAGCTCCGCTCCATCCAGGGCTGTACAGTCCTCCACTCCCCCCCACTGACCCGGGATTCCCCCCCCCACCCAGCCCAGTCCTTCCTCTTACCGCCGCCGCCGATTCCTTCATCAGCCGTCTTCCGGCATCCCGTTCCCCGCAGCCGCTGGCAGGAAAGTCCACGGCTGCGGCCTAGCTTTCGCCAGTCCAAGCTTCCTCCAGTATCTAGGATCACTCAGCGATCCACCAGGAGCACCCTTTACTGCCCCCCGCTCTCGAAGCTCCCCCCTGACGGCAGCGGGCCGCCTAGGCAACGCAAGCAGCTCCCTGACCCGGCCAGGATAGACCGCGGCTCCGGCCTAGCCCCCGGCGGCCATCTTGGTCCACCCAATTCGGCTTCTAACACCGTCTCCCGGCCCCCCTTGGAACATACCCACCCGGTATAACTACCGGATTGCATCTCCATCAGGGTTGACCACTTGTGCCCCCCACGGGGTCACTTTGAAGCGGCAGTCGGTAGGACGACACTGAGATTGGCCTGGTAAGCAGCGGCCATCTTAGTACACCCAAGAACTTCAACACAAAAAAAAAACTTTCTCCTTCTGTTTTTCCCCACTTCTACTGACATCCCCAACCTGCAACACCAGGACCACCCTCTTTAAAAACTCTTCAACTTTTTTTTCTACTTATTACGGATAGCTCACCCCCCCCCCCCCCCCGACGCACCCAGGCTACCGCACCACTTCACAGAGCAATCCACACACATGGTCCAGGGAAACGGACGTGTGTGGCAGGAGCTCTGACCATCAGGACATCTAGGACTCATTCCTGGAACCTCTGCTCTCTCTCTCCCCCAGCAAACGGGAACCTGGCGACCGGTGGTCTCCTTTTGGACCCCACTCCCCCCCCCTACTCAAGTCCCCCAGCTCACCATCACACTGCCCACAGCCGTCGCCTGCCGCCATCTGGGCACCAGCCTCTAGACCGTTAGACCTGCAGGACAGACCACGGCTGTGACATAGCTCCAGCCAACCATCATCCTCTCCCCAATTCTTTTTCCAGCGGGCCCGCGTGCTCCTACCTGGTAAGTACATTGGGGCACCTCCAACCCATAGGAAGTTGATCCAGGGTTCACCCGATCGCCTCTCGGGGGGTTAGGAAGGAATTTTTCCCCTGCTGTAGCAATTGGCCTTGGCTCGGTTGGGGTTTTTCGCCTTCCTCTGGAACAACGGGGGGTGGTTTAGGTCATTGGGCCCTTCACTATCGCCATTCACTCTTGTTTTTTCCCATTATGTGCATTTTTAAATACTCAGCGGACACCCTCCACAGACTAAGGAATACCGCCTCAACACTACCAACCTCCGCCCAAAAAATACTACGGAAAGAACAACTGCTAAGGATCAATCGGCAATCAACCATCAAAAACACGAAGAGACCACTTCCACTACAACACATATCATGCGCCCTGATCAACACAAGATCTGCAGTCAAACACAAAAAGGAAATCCACGACTTCATCACCCAAAACAACATAGATTGCCTCTTTATCGCGGAAAGCTGGCTAACACCCGACTGTAACACCATCCTAGCAGAACTGGTGCCTGAAAACTACTGCATCCTAACCGAGCACAGAATAGGACAAAGAGGAGGAGGCCTAGCAGTGATCTTCAAATCTCACCTCTCGCTCATCAAACCGAAGCTACAGACCCCATTGCCTTTCATGGAGACACTCACTCTGCATCTTCAAACAACACCTTAAGACACCGTTCACATACTACTATGCTACAGACCACCAGGACCAAAGACAAATCTCAACTTTTACCGAATTCATATCGACATACACCTTGAAGTCCAAAAACTTTTTATTACTCGGGGACTTCAACCTCTGGGCTAACTCCACCCAGGACCCCATTGCCACCTCCTGCATCAACCATCTGGAAGAACTAGGTCTGCAGCAACTGATAAATGCCCCCACGCATGGATCGGGTCACATTCTTGACCTCATCTTCAAACAAAATATGGACGTCAACACACTGGACAACATGCCGTTACCATGGACGGACCACCACGCTATCAAATTTAAAATCACCACCAACACCATCTCCCAAAAACCGAAGCACTCAATAAACATACTGGACAAGATCTCAGAAGAAACTACTCTGAACTCTTCAAAACTACACTATCAAAAAAAAATAGGAACACTAAATCAAAACCACTCAACGGAACAAACACTCGGCTCCTTAAACACAGCATTACTACAAACAGCAGACAGTCGCGCAGAGACGTAGAGCACTCATCCGCAGAAACAATTCGGGATGGTTTAATGACACACTGACTCTACTGAAGCAAGAACGCAGAAGAGCTGAAGGAGCCTGGAGAAGAAACCCAACAAAGGAAAACCACTCTAACTAAAAAGCACTCCCTAATAAATACCATAAAGCGATCTTCAAAGCAAAAAAAGAACATTTCTCAAACGCCATCGCAAATGTCCTAAACCGACCTCGCGAACTTTTCAAACTTGTCACGCAAACTATGAACCCCGCCTGTTTGGACCAAACGAAACTCAAGAATTCTGCAATGAGCTATCGGATTTTTTTATCGACAATCAAAAACATTCGAGAAATTATTCAAAAGAAAAAAACATCCAACCTCACTCAGGCTAAACAAGAAGAGGAAATCAATATACAATCGACTAAATTTTCGCTGGTCCCGATCACCATCGACATCACCAAAAACATCATCAGAAGTCTGAGACAGCACATCACCAAATGACATCATTTCTACAAAACTGAAAGAATGTACCGACATTCTGGCCCCCTCCATAACACACCTAATAAATCAATCGTTCAAAGAAGGCATTGTGCCGATCTCCCTCAAGCAAGGCATAGTCAAACACCTCCTAAAGAAGCCCAACCTCGACCCTAAAGACCCAAGCTACTGCGGGCCGATAAGTCTCAACACCATCTCAAAGATCATGGAGAAAGCAGTAGTACAACTACAACTCCATTTGGACACCCACAAACTATTGGACCCACTACAATCAGGCTTCCGCCCAGGCCATGGCACAGAAACGGCACTTCTCAAAATATGGGATGACGCCCTCGAAGCAGCAGATGACGGAGAATCATGTCTTCTGGTGCTGCTGGATCTCAGTGCAGCGTTCGACACAGTAGATCACGAAACTTTACTTATCCGCCTTTAAAGACGTAGCAGGAGTAGCAGACCCTGAACTACACTGGTTCGCATCCTTCTTAGGAAATCGCTCCCAGACAGTGAAACTAGGAGTCTTCACCTCTGAAACTCGCGCAATTTCTTGCGGAGTCCCTCAAGGATCACCCCTTTCACCTGTGCTCTTCAACATCTACCTCCGCTCACTACTTAAAATCATCAGGAAACAGGATCTGTGCTACCACTCATATGCCAACACCCAAATCTACTTTCGTATCACCGGAAAAAAAGACCAATATCGCGGACTGGAAGAGTGCCTCGCATTGATCGATGACTGGATGACGGAGAGTTCCCTCAAACTAAATGGATCCAAAACAGAACAACTTCTACTCCACGCAAACCAAAAGACAAAAACAAAGACGTCTTGGACACCACCCACCATTCTTGGAAAGACAGTTACCCCGAGCACCAAAGTCAAAAGTCTCGGAGTCATCCTTGACTCGGAGATGTCGATGGATGCACAAATACGATCAGTAGTAAGTGGATCGCACCATCTTCTCTGTCTGTTACGGAGACTCATCCCCTTCATCCCGGAAGAGGACACAGCAGTAGTAGTTGGAACAGTCATCAACTCCCGACTCGACTATGCAAACTCCCTCTACATAGGACTACCTAAATATCAGATCTCGCGCCTACAAGTCATCCAGAACGTGGCAGCCAGACTGGTAACAGGGAAAAAACCTTGGGAATCGATCACCCCTTCACTAAGGACCCTGCATTGGCTAACCGTAAAGGATCGGGTCACTTTCAAGACCCTCTGCCTCACCCACAAGTGCACACAAGGAAACGCACCTCCAATATTTATGCGAGAAAATAAAACACTACTCCCCCAAACGCCTTCTCCGATCAACCAATCAAAACCTCCTTCACATCCCCAAATCCCGCTACAAATGGAAGGGAGAACGAAGATTTGCAGTCCAAGGACCACGGCTATGGAACGCTCTTCCCACGGACATCCGCATGGAAGAAAACCATTGGCCTTTAGGAAAAATCTTAAGACCCACCTCTTCTGATGGATCAGGACGTCACTGGATGCAAAGCGCCTTGAGGCGATTCAGTTCGCATTTGTAGCGCTATATAAGTTATTCACTCACTCACCAGTATGGTATTTGTAAATTGAAATCATATCCCGTCTCAAGCGTCTCTTCTCCAGAGAGAATAAGTTCAGTGCTCGCAACCTTTCCTCATAACGAATATCCTCCAGACCCTCTATTGGCTTTATTGCCCTTCTCTGTACTCGCTCCATTTCCAGTACATCCTTCTTGAGGACTGGTGCCCAGAACTGGATAGCATACTCCAGGAGTGGCCGGATCAGAGTTTTATAGAGTGGGAGAATCATAGTTTTATCTCTGGATTTAATCCCCTTTTTAATGCATGCCATTATTCTGTTTTCTTTGTTAGCAGCAGCTTGGCATTGCATGCCATTGCTGAGATCTTCTACTAGGACCCCCAGGTCCTTTTCCATCCTAGATTCCCCCAGAGGTTCTCCCCCCAGTGTATAGATTGCATTCATATTTTTGCCAACCAAATGCATTATTTTAAATTTTTCTACATTTCAGTGCGACAACACATTTGCTTCTAATTTGGTAAGGTTAGGGCTAGACACATTACAGCAGCTATTGTGTCGTAGAAATGTTTGACAGCCAGTTCACATCAGAGCACCGTCTAGTCATCTGTGCGTGTTTTGTTAATGGATCCCTAAACACAAATTGCAAATGAAGTGTGTTTGCTGGCAGCAAATTGTTACTGCAGTACCATGTATTTCGGAGCAGTGAATTTTAAAAACGATGCTAGTACTATTTTTTTTATTTTTTATGGTCCACTGTATTTTGCAGGCCATTAAAATGAATAGGCTGTCAAAACTCACTGCACAGGGGCATGCAGGAATCTCCTAGAAATACATACATTCTATTGTGAACTGGCCCTAAAGGTTAGTTCAACCTTTTTTTTTCCCTGAATAAAAAGATAAATGAACCCACATTTGCAGCTTCCTGCAGACTTTCCTCCAAATTGTCAATGCCGATGTCATGATTCAGACAACCCTGCCATACAGCATAGGCAATGCTTTGGTCTTCACTGCAGAAACAAAGCAGCTTGATCATAAACACAACCCCGGTTGTTGCTTTCACAGTGAAGGGAGGTCATCCTTCTGCCTTCTCCTCCTATCATATGGTACTTTTCAACAAGTTTGCACTGCTGCAGGTCATAATAGGGTGCCGACCCTCCAGGTTTGACCCTCCTGCTCCTATTACTAGAAGCTGATTTGTTACAAAAATCACAGGGCTAGACACCAGGCTAAAAATACATAGTTTTTTTTTTAAAGGGCAAATTTTATTGAGATTTTCAACAATATCATATAAAGGTCATAGTCTCTTATATTATAGTTACAAACAAAAGAACGTGAATCAAAACACAGCAACAAAGGAATGGAATATATGTAATATGACGAACAGTAGCATCTGCTTTCCAATGAACAGACAAAAACAATTGCAAAAGTTTCAGCCATAGTCCCTATGGACCAGTTGTCGGCAGTCCTGGAAACATTTCTTACCAGGATGGAAGCGGTGTGCGAACGCAGGGGAGCTTAAAAGCGCCCTCTCCCCACATTATCTCCACAAGGAGTTCTGCGATTCAGATATGGGCTTAGCTGCTGTTTAGGACCCTAGCTCTGAATATTTTGATGGTTTTGAACAGAACATTCCTTGTGAGGAAGACTCCAGTTCTGAGTCAGTAAATGACAGGGCGCTTGTAAGTGAACTCATTGATGCTGTGAAGGGACACTCCAGCTGGATGCTGCGCAACCTCAGGCGGAGGCTGTCTCCTTTTGGTTCCTTTAAGTCCATGCCTTCTAAAAAGGTTTTTCCATATACACCTTTCTTTGACAGGTTCATTGATCAGGTTTGGGAAAAGCCGCAGAAGACTTTTATGGTCCCGCGGCGTCTGTCTATCAGATACCCCTTTGAAGAGTCCCTGCTTAAAAAGTGGATCTCTACCCCACGTGGTCGACCCCCCCCCCCCAGTCACCCGTTTGAACAAGGCCACCACTCTCCTGATGCAGGGGACTCCTGCATTTAAGGACCCCACTGACAGGATATCAGAAGTGGTGAGCAGAGCCATGTTTGCCTTGTTGGGATCCGCCTTGTCGTAGTGGCGACCCTTGTGTCTCAGACACTCACGAAATGGGCAAAGGTTTTGCACCAGACTGTGCAGGAGCATAATCTTCCTCCAGACACTATTGCGCTGGCCCACCAACTGGTGCAGGGCCTAGTTTGTGTGCGACGCCACTTTGGACACGGCCCTTTGTATATCCAGGGCCTCAGTCTCTGCGGTGGTGTTAAGTCTTATCTTGTTGAAATGCTGGTCTGCTGACCTGGCCTCTAAGAAGCTCCTGACGGATCTGCCCTTTAAGGGTGGTAGGCTTTTTAGTGCTGCCCTGGATGACATTAGTAAGGATGTCACGGGAGGTAAAAGCACTCTTCTTCCTCAGACTATCAAGGGTAAGGAGGCCCGCCGTAAACCGGGTCCCTCCTTTCCAGCAAAAAAGTTTTTTTTTTTTTCCGTCAGAGTCCACGGGTAAGCCCTCCCACTCTGACAACAGTGCGGCTAAGCGCCCTTGGGTGCGTAGGCCGAACAAGCCGGCTCCCAAGCCCGCCTCCACATGAAGTCTTGCCCCCGCCCGACTCGGGTGGGGGGACGACTTCGCAGGTTCACGGAAGGGTGGACCTCCCTGGTCTCTGACCGGTGGGTGTGCGAGGTGGTCACCTCGGGATACAGGATAGTGTTCCGTTCCTGGCCCCCAGACAGATTTTCCCTCAAATCTCCCTCTCCTTCCTGCCTGTCGGGCGGCCCTCTTGGGGGCTGTACAGAACTTGCTAGGGTGCGGCGTGATTGTGCCGATTCCGCCACAGGAGATGTTTCTGGGGTTTCTACTCGAATCTGTCGTCCCAAAGGAGGACGGGGTTCGGCCAATCCTGGACCTCAAGGCCTTGAATGCTTTTGTGAAGGTGCAAAAATTTTGTATGGAATCCATTCGCACGGTGATCGCTACACTCCATCGAGGGGACTTTCTGGCATCCTTGGACATCACGGACGCCTACTTGCATGTTCCGAACTGCGCAAGTCACCAGAAGTTTCTGCTGTTTGCGATCAGCGAAGTCAACTATCAATTTGTGGCTCTTCCCTTCGGCCTAGCCTCGGCACCACGGGTTTTCACCAAGGTGCTTGCTCCGGTTCTAGCTTTGCTGAGACAGCAAGGCATTGCTATCGTGGGCTATCTGGATGATCTTCTAAGAGCAGACAATGGCTCAGAATTAGAAGAAAGTGTTACTATTGTCAGTCAGACCCTCAGGGACTTCGGGTGGCTCCTGAACATTCGGAAGTCGGTCCTGGTCCCGATTCAGCGTTTTGGAGTATCTAGGTCTAATCCTGGGCTCCTTGGAGGCGAAGGTGTTCCTACCCCCAGAGAAGTTACTGACACTTAAGTCTGCAGTGCGTGTCCTGACGTCCCGAAACTGGTCGTCAATCCGTTTTTGCATGAGAGTCCTGGGACTCGTGGTGGCCTCTTTCGAGGCCGTTCCGTATGCTCAATCTCACACACGGGCATTGCAGAAGGAGATCCTGTCACCTTGGGACAAATCACCGTTGTCCTTTTGGATCTTCAGATCCAGGTGAGTTACCCGGTCAGGGCGTCCCTGGCGTGGTTGAGGTCCCCGGCTCTTTGGGCCGGGAAATGATTCCTCCTCATCCAGTGGACGGTGATCACGACGGACGCCAGCCTCACAGGCTGGGGGGGGGGGGTGAGTTTGGGGAGTTCTGTCAGCCCCAAAGGCTTTGGACTCCGGACGAAGGCTGTCTACCGATCAATGCCCTGGAACTACGGGCAATTAGACTATGCCTCTCCTCGTGGTCGGATAGATTACAGGGCCGCTCACTCAGGATCCAGTCAGACAACGCCACGGCGGTGGCTTATGTCAACCATCAGGGGGGGGGGGGACTCGGAGCTCAGCTGCGGCGTCTGAGGTCGCCCACATCCTACGGTGGGCCAAAAGAAGCGTGCCGGCTCTTTCGGCCGTCTACATTTCGGGCGTAGACAACTGGCAGGCGGACTATCTCAGTCGCCAGACGCTGGACTAGGGAGAGTGGTCCTTGCATCCGGAGGTTTTTCAAATTCTTTGCCGGCGATGAGGCACGCCGGATGTGGACCTGATGGCCTCTCGACTCAATCGCAAGGTGTCGGTTTGTGGCCAGGTCCAGGGACACTTGGGCGGAAGCCTCGGATGCGTTGGTCGCCCCATGGGGTCAGTATCACCTGATATATGCTTACCCTCCGTTGCAGCTGCTTCCTCGCCTGCTGCGCAGGGTGACGACTGAGGCAATTTCGGTGATCCTCATTGCTCCAGATTAACCTCTGCGTCATTGTTACGCCAATCTGGTATGTCTCGCCGCGGACGTACCTTGGCGATTGCCAATGAGGGAGGACCTTCTGTCTCAAGGCTCTATATTTCATCCTGCTTTACCGTCTCTGGCTTTAACGGCATGGCTATTAAAAGCCAGGTGCTGAGGGACCGAGGTCTCTCGGATTTGTTAGGGCACGGAAGTCTTCCTCCCGAAAGAAAGATATATCACCGTACCTGGAAGGCTTACATCGCTATGTGCGAAGAGCTGTCCCCAGAATCCTGCGGTTCTTGCAGTGTGGCTTTGAGTACCATTTAAGGGTCAGATTTCGGCCTTGGTCGTCTTCTTTCAGCGACCGATAGCAGTCCATTCCTTAGCACCTTTGTGCAGGGGGTTCGCCATGTGCTCCCTCTTGTCAAACCTCCTCTCCCTCCTTGGGATCTGAATTTGGTGCTCTCGAGTCTCCAGGAACCTCCCTTTGAAAATATCAGAGATATTCCTCTCTTAACCTTGTCTCAGAAGGCGGCCTTCTTAGTGGTCATTACTTCTGTTAGACGGGTGTCTGAGTTGGCGGCCTTGTCCTGCAAGTCGCCTTATTTGGTCATCCATAAGGGTAAGGCGGTGTTGCGTCCGGGACCTTCTTTTCTGCCAAAAGTGGTCTCGGTCTTCCACCTTAATGAGGACATTGTCCTCCCGTCCTTGTGTCCTCCCCCACCCATTGCATCCCAGAGAGTTTGCGCTTCACACGTTGGATGTGGTACGAGCCTTACGGGTGTAACTGTCTGCTATGGCTTCCATTCGGAAGTCTGACTCACTGTGTCTGTCTCTGGTCCAAAACGGGGCCAAGCGGTTTCGTCTGCCACCATTTCTAGGTGGATCAGGCAGACCGTCATACAGGCCTATGCCCTTAAAAACTTCAATACAGGGCTTTTTGTACCTATTCAATACCGGGCCTATTCTAGCACTTCTCTCCTACATGTACAAATCATCATTCTTTTGCTAGAAAATTACTCAGAACCCCCAAACATTATATATGTTTTTTTAGCAGACACCCTAGGGAATAAAATGTTGGTCATTGCAACATTTTTTCTTGCACGATATTTGCACAATAATTTTTCGAACGCCTTTTTTTTTTTTAAATGGTTTCATAAATTGAAAAATAACAAAACAGTAAAGTTAGCCCAATTTTTTGGGAAAATATGAAAGATAATGTTACGCCGAGTAAATAGATACCTAACATGTCACGCTTTAAAATTGCGCACACTCATGGAATGGCGCCAAACTTCGGTACTTAAAAAATCTTCATAGGCGACGCTTTAATTTTTTTTACAGGTTACCAGGTTAGAATTACAGAGGAGGTCTAGTGCTAGAATTGTTGCACGCGCTCTAACACACGCGGCGATACCTCACGTGTGGTTTGAACGGCGTTTACATATGTGGGCGACTTACGTGTGCAGTCGCTTCTGATCGCGAGCTACCGGGGACAGGGACGTTTTAATTTTTATTAATTTTTTTTTTATTTATTTATTTTTTTTACAATGATTTTACTTTTTTTTTTTTTTTTTTTTTTTTTTTTTTTATCAATTTTATTCCTATTACAAGGAATGTAAACATCCCTTGTAATAGGATATGTGTGACAGGTTCTCTTTATTGAGAGATGCGGGGTCAATAAGACCCCACATCTCTCCTCCAGGCTGGAAAGCATGAGATCAGTGAATTTTTTTTCAGTGATCTCATACTTACAGCCGCAATGGCGGCTTTGTTTACATTTGAAGCCCGTGGCGTGACGTCATCACATCGCGCCCGGGCCTCCGACGATCATAGAGATGACTGGTGACCATCTGGTCACCAGTCATCTCTATGCTCATCACGTGACCCCACCAATGACGCCGGAAGATTCGCTCCGGATCCCCGATCCCACGGGGAGCCCGGAGAAGCACCGGATGGCGGCGGGAGGGGGGAGGATGTCCCCTCCCACCGCCTGTAAGAACGATCAAGCGGCGGAACCGCCGCTATGATCGCTCTTATGGTGCGCAGAATCGCCGACACGTCAAAAGAATATCTGAATGATGCCTCTAGCTGCAGGCATCATTCAGATATCCCCCTACAAAGCCGAGGATGTCATATGACGTCACCCCAGGATGGGAGATCCCATCTGTGGACGTTATTTGACTATGGCTGGGTAGGGAAGTGGTTAAGGGGCGGGCGCCTCCCTTTCCGGTTACATCGCATTCCACCAGGGCAATTGGTGCTTCCTGGGCTTTCCAACATCAAGCGTCGGTTGCACAAGTGTGCAAGGCGGCGACCTGGTCGTCCGCTCATACCTTTTCTAAGTTCTATAAGGTTGATGTGGCTGCATCTTCGGATGCTTCCTTCGGCTGCAAGGTGTTGCAAGCGGCTGTTTAAGGTTGCATCTCCTCCGTTGAGGAGCTCTGCCATGTTCTGGAGTGAAGTTTTTGGTTTTCCATTTATACTGCTCCCATCCCTCTTGACAGTGCTTTGGGACATCCCACGGGTAAAGTGTTAAGAGTCTGTGTCAGTCCATGGACGTTAAACGGATTTTACGGTGAGTACAAAAATCCTATTTTTGCGATTCGGCACTGCGTCGCTTTAACAGAAAATTCCGCGGTTGTGCGTCAGGGCTCCCAAACAAAATTGGTGTCCTTTTTTCCCCACAAATAGAGCTTTCTTTGGTGGTATTTGATAACCTCTGCGGTTTAATTTTTTGCGCTATAAACAAAAATAGAGCAATTTTGAAAAAAAATAAATATTTACTTTTTGCTATAATATCCCCCAAAAAAATATAAAAACATTTTTTACTCAGTTTAGGCCGATAGGTATTCTTCTTCATATTTTTGGTACCAGTGGGGCTTGCTGTGTCCATCTGAAGGGCTCCTTTGCTGTACATTCATATCTGCATGCCGGCGGGACCTTACTATCTGCCACACGCAAGGGCTGTTACACTTCCCTCTATCAACCTGGGATTCTACAGCCATCCACTTGGAGTTGTAATAGTTCCCTTCACGGGACATCTACATGCCGACGGACTGATGTTAGCCCCTCCTCATCTGGATTCAGCAGTGGTATCGTTGTACACATTTTTATACCAGTATCATACTTGGCTACATGTTTTTATGACTGCTTTTGCTACCGTTTTGTATTACTCACACCATTTTTACAGTTTATGTAGCTACATCAATTTTATCTCCAGTGCAATATTTTTTTTTTTTTACCTACTTGAAGACTATAAAAGTTTTAATGCTATTCCCATCGAGCGCTGTCTTTGTGTTTTTTGCATCCTGCTATCGATTTTTCCAGTGGTTGGTAGCTGCACTGGGAATCGGCCTGCAAGGAGATCAGCTAAAAGTAGTTGATCTGTATGTGTGTTATAGTAATAAATCGAAATTGGTCTAAATTAGTTTAAAAAAAAAATCGATTAATCGAACACGAAAATTTTAATCAGTAACAGCCCTAATATATATATATATATATATATATATATATATATATATATATATATATATATATATATATATATATATATTGTGTATGTGTGTGTATATATATATATATATATATATATATATATATATATATATAATATAGTTTTTTTTTTTTTTTTTTTTTTTTTACATTTTACTAGTAATGGCGGCGATCAGCAATTTTTATCGTGTCCGCGACATGGCGGACACTTTGACACCATTTTGGACCATTGTCATTTTTACAGCGATAAATATCCACTGATTACTGTAAAAATTACTCTGGCAGTGAAGGGGTTAACATGTAGGTGGTGCTGTAGGGGTTAAGTGTGCCCTAATGTGTGATTCTAACTGAAGGGGGGCGTGGCTTGGCATGTGACGTCACTGATCGTCGTTTCCTATGACAGGGAACAGACGATCACTGACACTGCCATTCGGAATGAACGGGGAAAGGTTTGTTTACACTCACCTCTCCCCGTTCTTCAGCTCTGTGACCCGATCGCGGGACACCGGCGGCGATCGGGTGCGGTCACAGAGCTCAGGATCGGGTCGCGAGCGCGGCCGGCGGCGTGCGCGACACATGGCTGGGATCTTAAAGGGGACGTACCTGTAAGCCCTTGATGCTCAGCCGTGCCATTCTGTCAACGTATATCGTCGTGCGGCGGTCCTTAAGTGGTTAAAATACTACGAGGGTGCTTCCTCCTGTATTACTCATTCATCCAACATTAATACATCGGGTATTATATGCCCTATGTCTCCAGACACATATTCTAATCCATCCTGCCCGGATTTTGTCAAACTTCTTAGGGCTTCCTCTGGCAGCATAGGTCAATTTGTACATTGGCAGAGCATGATCAACCAGCTTAACCCAATCCTGCAAAGGGGGGGTGGGGAGAGGAGGGAGTCGGGTTCTTCCAATGAAGGGTCAGTGCTTTCTTAGCATAAAAAAACACCACCCTCAAAAGGATTCTTCTGGGACTTGGATATCTCCTCCTCCAGGTCACCCAGCAGGCACCTGGCTGGAGAGTAGATGTTAGGGAGGTCCAGGGTATCTGCCAAATAACTCAATATAGCTTTCCAATATTTCTCCACTTGGGGACATTGCCAACCCATATGGAAGAAGTCTCCCACTGCTGCATGACAACGAGGGCAGTCCGGTGACTCCTGTCTACCCATTTTATGTAGGCTCTGGGAGGGGGTATAGTATATTCTATGGAGAGAATTAAACTGTAGTAGTTTGTCTCTAGCTGAAATCATTGATGGCACAAGTGTGTTCAGGGTCTCAGGCCATGTTTCCTCCGTAAGGGAAGGTATATCCACCCTCCATTGTGCGGCCACCCTCTCCATTTTAGTGGAAGAGGATGACAGCAGTTCAAAGTAATACCTTGCAATCAGTTGAGTGGTCCTCATCAGCTATCAACTTTTCCATGCTCGTGTGGGAAAGCGCCACCTCCCCCCTTCCATACTGGGCCTTTGCTGCATGGCGCAGCTGGAGGTTATCGGAAGAAGGTGTTTGGCAGCCCATATTCACTCTTCAGATCAGCAAAGGACCTAAAAATCCCATCCCCGAACAATTGATGAGCGTATTTAACCCCATATGTTGCTCACCAAGCTCTGTCCGGAACCCTAAAAATACATAGTTACATGGTGGTCGTAATCCCCAGTCGTGGAATTGAGGCAAAGCACATGCAGTATATCTGTAATATTTACTTGTCTTTCTCAAAGTGTGTTTTTTCTCTGATGCTTCACTCCTCTGTTAGCAGCATAAGTCACTCTGAGAAGTTTTCCCAACACATGAGATAAATTTGTGTTGGGAGAGCTCAGCAGACAGCTTTTCTATTCAGAACACAGCTCCTCTGCTGTGTGGAGGGGTTGTGTGCCTTTCCTCCAATCAGCTCTTACTGCAGTCTCTCCGCCCTTACCTATGTGCTGCTGACAGATGAAGAAATGTATGTATTTTTTTAAACGTTTCTGCACTTTGAAAAACAGAAGATATAAAAGTAAAATCTTTTTGTAGAAGGCTTTGTTTCATCTGTATATGATCTGGGGCTGTTCACTTCACTAGGTAAGTGTGAGGGTTTATAACCACTTAAGGTGTATGTTTTTAATAAACTGTGTTAAGTTGTGTTAAGCGAATCAGGGTGGTAATTCCATAAGAGATGTTTAACCACTCAGGCCTCATGCCCACGGGCTTTTTTTCAGCCGCGTTTTTGAGCGTTTTTTACAGCTTAAAAACGCCTGTCCATGTTAGTCTATAGCTTCATGCCCACCTAGGCGTTTTTGAGCTGTAAAGAGCATAGGCGTTTGTAAGCTGTAAAAAAAACCCAGGGCCAGTGCGTTCCTCAGCGTCAGAATTAGGCAGGAAAAAACGCGAGCGTCAAAAACGCGCACTAACGCGCACTAACGCGCACAAAACGCGCACTAACGCGCGGTCGCGTTTTTAGCTCCGTTTTTTTTTTTTTTTTCCAAAAAAAAAAAAAAATATTTACAATAACATGGACAGGCGTTTTTAAGCTGCAAAAAACGCAGCTGTAAAAACGCCAGTGGGCATGAGGCCTCAAGCCCCGGACCAATACGGACCATAATGACCAGAGGTGATTTCACAATTTGGCACTTCACTGCTTTAACTGGAAATTGTGCGGACATGCAATGGTGTACCCAAACGAAATTTGCGTCCTTTTTCTTCCCACAAATAGAGCTTTCTTTTAATGGTATTTGATTGCCTCTGCGATTTTTTTTTATTTTATTTTTTGGCGATATAAACGGAAAAAGACTGAAAATTTTGAAAAAAAATATTTCTTTATCGTACATCATGGGACACAGATCCTTAAGTAATTTACTTAAAGCGGAGCTCCGCCAGAAAAAAAAATATTAAAAGCCAGCAGCTGCTGCTGCTGGCTTTTAATATTTGGACACTTACCTGTCCTGGAGTCCAGCGACGTCCGCAGCAGAGGACGAGCGACCGCTCGTCGCTCTGCTGCTCCCTCCGCCATCCTCGCAGAGGGAACCAGGAAGTGAAGCCCTGCGGCTTCATGCCCGGTTCCCTACGGCGCATGCGCGAGTCGCGCTGCGCCGTTCTGATTGGTGCTCCTGTGTTCTGGGAGCCGAGTGTCTCCCAGAACACTGGGGGAAGTGACGTCACTCCCGCAGATTCCCGGAGAGAGGACTCCTGGATGTGGGTGAAAATACCTGTCTTAGACAGGTATCTTCACCCCCCTCCCCCCTGAAAGGTGTCAATTGTGACACCGGAGGGGGGGAGGGTTCCGATTAACAAAAGTGAAAATTTAGGGTGGGGCTCCACTTGAATGGGTAATAGGCCTACCTTCAGGTGTTGACACTGGTAAACCCTAATTAAGGAAGTTTACTCCTTATATAACCCCTCCTCCTTCCAGGAGCACATCAGTTTTTTCGCCAGTGTCTAAAGGTGTTGGTCACGAGTGAAGATGTGCTCTGAGGAGCTCCAGGAGGGATCCATGCTGGATTTAAATTCCTCCATAAAAAGAAGCCAGATCCACTACAGTGCCACTGTGGCCTAAATAAATGGTACCTGGGACCTCGTATCCGAAGCACAAGGTTTTGCCTGTAACGCCTCTTTGTAGGGCTGGACCCCAGGAAACCAGGGCTTAGGTCTTGTTACATTACCTATTTGCTTCCTGATGGGGGTGCTATACATGGCCCAAGGCAGTGGAAGTCCCTTTTCAGGGACCCCCGTCCTTGAAGGTTTGGCTAAACACAGCCCACCGTGATGGGTGAAAGCTGGATTTTTTTTGTTAATTCAGAAAAATCCTGCGACGATAAGGTAAGGAAGAAACTTGGGTATTTTCAATGTCTATGTATTTCTTCCATTAAGGGAAAGAGATTGTCATGCCTTAAAGTCTCCACTAGAGGGAGCCTATGCTCTTACCATTCTCTGTCGTCTTCACTAAGCTCTGTCAGTGTTTGATTGGTACAGCAGGTGGAGGGGATATTCTTACCAAGGTAAGATAAAGCCTTTTAAAAGTTTTTTTCCCCCCTCTGATGGGACCAGTGGGTTAGGGAGACAGCAGCGCTGTACCCCCCTTACTTACCCCCTCCCCCCGCCGTGGGGGACGCAGAGGTCCCGCTATGTACCACGATAGGATTGTCTGGCTGTTTTTTTATTTCTCTGCCTCATTGCAGTCTCTGCTCCCCTCCCCCTCCCCTTCTCTTGTTTGGTCAGGGATCCATAGAAAAAAAAACTGTTTTTTTTTAAATAGAAAAAGGGGGCAGAATTTTTTCCGGAGGGGGCGGGGCCTAAACGCAGTACCACGAAAATGGGAAACCTATAGCCATGTCAGTCTCTCCTCCGCTGCTGAGGAGGAAGTATACACAGAGACACACGAGCTGTGAGACACGTATGGGTTGCACTGGCATTCCTGATTCAGGAAAGACTCTTTTCAGCACTGGGCTGAAACTTTATATAGCGGCTTTTAAAGTCATGACTATTTTCAGCGATTTAGTGCAAATTGTATAGCGCCTCTGTTTTTGTACTTAGGACTATGCCTACCAAAAAAGACACCTCAAAAGCCAAAAAAGCAAAGATTTCACCCCCAGGCATTGAGACTTCTAGCTGTAATTCCATGCTGTCATTCTCGCCTGAATTACCAATTATGGCAAAACAGGGTGAGTCATTGAAACAAATTGATGGTGCAACTGCCTCTCACATCTCAGCACCTAGATGTGACTGAAGATGCCCTCTCCTCCTCCCTCCAGGGTATGGAAGAAAGATTAGCGGCTTTAATCGCATCCTCTATTCAGAGTGATAAGAAATGTACTAGCCCTTCCCCCACTTTAGCTTTACTAGGGGAACATTGGACTCACGATGAAGTGTTACCCTCAATCGATCAGGAAGAAAGACAAACCGATGATTCCTCCTTGGAGGAGACAACGGTAGATGAACCTTTTTCAGCTTCCCAAACTGAGAAATTGCTGATACAATCTCTTACAGAAATGGTTCACTCCACCTTCATGCTGCCTCTAACAGAGCCTCATGAAAACCCGGCCCCTACCTTAGGTTCTTTGAAACCTTCCCATGCTTTGCATGTGTTTCCAGCACATGCATTGCTAGAACAGCTTATTTTTCCGGAATGGGATCATCCGGATAAACATTTTCTCCCTAAGATGGAAAGTACCAGCAGTTGACACTACGATTTCCAATGTGAATAATAACTTAACTTGTCCTGTAGACAATGCACAAATGCTTAAGGATCCAACAGATAAGAAGTTGCAATCCCTGCTAAAATCTGCCTTTTCCATAGCAATAGCAGGTGCCGTCACTCAGCCAGCAGTCGCCGCAATAGGCGTCTGCCAATCCCTAAAGGACCAATTTAAATTGGCCCTTAGAGAACTTCCTACACAACGAGCTCGGGATTTGGCTGAACTACCTAAGGCATTATGTTTTGCCATAGATACCATTAAAGATTCCATTCACCAGGCATCCCGCATTACGCTTGTACATATGCGCAGGATCCTGTGGCTAAAGAATTGGTCAGCTGAAACACCATGTAAGAACCTCCTAACTGGGTTTTCCTTCCATGGGGAGCGACTTTTCGGAGGGGACTTGGATAAATATATCAAGACAATTTCTAGTGGGAAAAGCACGCTTTTACCCGTCAAAAGAAAATACAAACACCCTTCATTTAAACGGGCTCTTTCCCCTGCGCCAAGGGCTTCCGCCTCTAAGCAGTGGCGACTGCCTCCGCCATCAGACTCTAGAGGAAGACCTCAGTCAGACCCAAGCTCAAAAGAAGCCCTGGGGTAGGAAATCTGCAAAACAGAATCCTAAAGCCTCGTCATGAAGAGGCAACCCCCCTCACCAAGGTGGGGGGAAGACTTCTGCATTTTTCAAAGGTCTGGAAAAAGGAAATTCAGGACACATGGGTCATCTCCACGGTAACGCTTGAATTCCGGAACTTTCCACCATCTTGTTTCCTAAGATCAAGCGTACCCAAGGATCCAGAGAAGAAACAATCTGTTTCAAGCACTAGACCGATTAAGATCTCAAGGGGTGATCATACAGATCCCCACAAGGGAACAAGGTCTGGGGTTTTATTCAAATCTTTTCATGGTACCAAAACCAAATGGAGACTTCAGACCCATTCTAGATCTAAGAAAGCTAAATCAATTCCTGAAGATCCGCTCCTTTCGCATGGAGACAATCGGATCAGTCGTTTCTATCCTAGGAGGAGAACTTCTCGTGTCAATCGACATCAGGGATGCATATCTGCATATCCCTATATTCCCTGCTCATCAAAAATTTCTGCGGTTCGATTGGAACAGCATTTCCAGTTTTGTAGCCCTGCCCTTCGGGCTAGCCACAGCACCCCAGGTGTTCACCAAGGTGCTGGTCCCACCTCTAGCCAGGTTAAGGACACAGGGCATAACAATCATAGCGTACCATAGACCATCTATTACTTATAGATCAATCAGTGATTCGCTTGGAGCAAGCTGTACACAGTACAACCGACTATCTGAAAGCATTGGGTTGGATTCTCAATCTGGATAAATCTTCCTTAATACCGCTAAAAAGACTGGAGTACTTGGGTCTGATCATAGACACAGCCCAGGAAAAGGTGTTCTTGCCTCTAGCAAAGATCAACTCCATAAAAGAATTGGTACGGCGGGTCAGGTCAAATGGCAAGCCCTCCATTTGCCTCTGCATGAGGTTACTAAGAACCATGGTGGCTTCATTCGAAGCAGTTCCTTTTGCCCAGTTCCATTCAAGACTGTTGCAAAACAGTATCCTGTCTGCTTGGAACAAAACAATTCAAGCCTTAGACTCGCCAATGCGGCTGTCCCCAAGAGTGGCCCAAAGCCTCACTTGGTGGTTACTAACCCAGAATCTGCTGAAAGGAAGATCCTTCAGACCAGTTATCTGGAATGTCGTAGCGACGGATGCCAGCCTCTCAGGCTGGGGAGCAGTACTAGAAAGGACAACTGTCCAAGGATAATGGTCAAGGACCGAAAGAGGCTTGCTCATCAATATTCTAGAGATTCGGGCAGTACGTCTGGCTCTAAAGGCCTGGACTTCCAGGCTGCAGAATTGCCCTGTCAGGATTCAATCCGACAATGCCACAGCTGTGGCCTATATCAATCACCAAGGGGGCACCAAGAGTCTCTCAGCGCAGAGAGGTGAACCATATTCTAACTTGGGCAGAAAGGAATGTTCCTTGCCTTTCTGCAATATTCATTCCCGGAGTAGAGAATTGGCAGGCGGACTACTTAAGTTGCCAGCAGTTATTCCCAGGGGAATGGTCGCTTCACCCTGACATATTTCGGGCTGTTTGCCAAAGATGGGGGACTCCAGACTTGGATCTCCTAGCATCCAGATTCAACACAAAGTTGGTCAACTTTGTGGCCAGAACAAGGGATCCATTTGCATGCGGAACGGACGCGTTGGTGACCCTATGAGATCAGTTCTCACTATATGCATTTCCCCCCATCCAGTTGCTGCCTCGACTTCTTTGCAGAATCAAGCTGGAAAGGAAGCCGATTATTCTGGTAGCACCAGCATGCCCCCAGAAGGTCATGGTATGCAGAAATCGTAAAGATGGCAGTGGAGGGCCCATGGTCCCTCCCACTACGGTCAGATCTGCTCTCTCAGGGACCGATATTCCATCCTTCCTTACGGTCTCTAAATTTAACGGCTTGGCTATTGAAACCCACATTCTAAAGAGACGTGGGCTTTCCGGGTCAGTTATCTCCATCCTGATCAATGCCAGGAAGCCAGCTTCCAGAACAATATATTAGAGTCTGGAAGGCTTATGTTTCCTGGTGTGAATCCAAGGGTTGGCACCCTCGGAGATATATCATAGGCAGAATTCTTGCCTTTCTACAATTAGGGGTAGAGATGAAATTGGCCTTAAGTACTATTAAGGGCCAAGTCTCAGCTTTATCGGTCTTATTTCAGAGACCACTTGCTACTCATTCTTCAGTCCGGGGCTTTATACAAGGAGTAACGCGGCTTAATCCGCCCGTCAAACCTCCCTTGAATCCCTGGGACTTAAATTTAGTTTTGTCTGTTACAAAAACAGCCATTTGAACCGATACAACCTATTCCGCTAGTCCTTCTGACAAGGAAGTTGGTATTTTTGGTTGCTATATCCTCAGGAGGGTATCAGAGTTGGCTGCTCTTTCTTGTAAAGAGCCGTATTTAATTTTTCATGAGGACAGAGTGGTACTACACCCTCGTCCAGGCTTTTTGCCAAAAGTAATTTCAGGTTTTCACCTGAACCAAGATATTGTCCTGCCATCGTTTTTTCCAAAACAATGTTCCAGGGAAGAAAAGTCACTACATTGTCTTGATGTGGTGAGAGCAGTGAAAATCTATTTAAAGAAAACTGCTCAGATTCGTGAGACTGATTTCTTATTTATTCTGCCGGAGGGTCCTAAGAAGGGGCAGGCAGTGTCGAAATCCACTGTCGCTAAGTGGATTCGGCAAGTGATAATTCAAACTTATGATTTAAGGGGCAAGATTCCCCCATTTCGAGTTAAGGTGCACTCTACCAGGTCGGTTAGTGCTTCTTGGGCAGTGCGTCATCAGGCCTCCATGGCTCAGATCTGTAAGGCCGGAACTTGGTCTTCAGTGCATACATTCACAAAATTTTATCAGGTGGATGTAAGGAGGTATGAGGATATCGCCTTCGGGCGCAGTGTGCTGCAATCAGCAGTGTAGATCCTCAAGTCTGGGTGTACCCTGCGGGTTGTTTCTTCCACCCCTCAAGTGGCATTGCTATGGGACGTCCCATTAAGTAAATTACTTAAGGCTCTGTGTCCCATGATGTACGATAAAGAAAATAGGATTTTTATTACAGCTTACCTGTAAAATCCTTTTCTTGGAGTACATCATGGGACACAGAGGTCCCTCCCCTCTTTTGGGATTTGGACATATTGCTTGGCTACAAAAACTGATGGGCTCCTGGGAGGAGGAGGGGTTATATAGGGAGTAAACTTCCTTAATTAGGGTTTTCTAGTGTCAACACCTGAAGGTAGGCCTCTTACCCATTAAGTAAATTACTTAAGGCTCTGTGTCCCATTATGTACTCCAAGTAAAGGATTTTACAGGTAAGCTGTAATAAAAATCCTATTTTTCTACTTTTTTGTTATAAAAAAAATCGAATAAACTCAATTTTAGTCATACATTTAGGCCAAAATGTATTCAGCCACATGTCTTTAGTAAAAAAAATGTCAAGCGTATATTTATTGATTTGCGCAAAAGTTATAGCGTCTACAAACTAGGGTACATTTTCTGGAATTTACACAGCTTTTAATTTATGACTGCCTATCATTTCTTGAGGTGCTAAAATGGCAGGGCAGTACAAAACCCCCCAAATGACCCCATTTAGGAAAGTAGACACCCCAAGCTATTTGCTGAGAGGCATGTTGAGCCCATTTAATATTTTTTTTTTTGTCCCAAGTGATTGAATAGTGAGAAAAAAAAAAAATGTACAAAAAGTTGTCTTTAAATGATATATTGCTCACACATGCCATGGTTATATGTGGAATTGCACCCCACAATACATTTTGCTGCTTCTCCTGAGTACGGGGATACCACATGTGTGGGACTTTTTGAGAGCCTAGCCGCGTACAGGGCCCCAAAAACCAAGCACCGCCTTCAAGATTTCTAAGGGCATAAATTTTTGATTTCAATCCTCACTACCGATCACAGTTTTGAAGGCCATAAAATGCCAAGATAGCACAAAACCCCCACAAATTACCCCATTTTGGAAAGTAGACACCCCAAGCTATTTGCCGAGAGGCATGCTGAGTATTTTACAGCTCATTTGTTTTTGAAAATGAAGACATTTTTTTTTCTTTTTTTCTTTTTTTTGAATTTTCAAAACTTTGTGACAAAAAGCGAGATCTGCAAAATACTCAACATACCTCTAAGAAAATAGCTTGGGGTATCTACTTTCTAAAATTGGGTCATTTGGGGGGGGGGGGTTTGTGCCATCTGGGCATTCCATGGCCTCCGAAACTGTGATAGGCAGTGAGGAGTGAAATAAAACATTTACACCCTTAGAAATCCTGAAGGCGGTGCTTGGTTTTCAGGGTCCTGTACGCGGCTAGGCTCCCAAAATGTCTCATATGGTATCCCTGTACTCAGGAGAAGCAACAGAATGTATTTTGGGGTGCAATTCCACATATAACCATGGCATGTTTGACCAATATATCATTTAGTGACAACTTTTTGTACATTTTTTTTTTTTTTTGTCATTTCAATCATTTGGGACCAAAAAAAATATTCAATGGGCTCAACATGCCTCTCAGCAAATAGTTTGGGGTGTCTACTTTCCAAAATGGGTCATTTTGGGAAGGGGGTTGAACTGTCCTGGCGTTTTATGCACAACATTAGGAATCTTATGTCACACATCATCCACTCTTCTAACCACTTGAAGACAAAGCCCTTTCTGACACTTTTTGTTTACATGAAAACTTTTATTTTATTTTTTTGCAAGAAAATAACGGTGAACCCACAAACATTATACATTTTTTTTAAAGCAAAGGCCCTACAGATTAAAATAGTGGGTGTTGCATTTTTTTCCCCCACACAGTATTTGCCCAGCGATTTTTCAAACAAATTTTTTGGGACAAACACTATTTTTTATTTTTAATGCACTAAAACACACTATATTGCCCAAATGTTTGATGAAATAAAAAAGATGATCTTAGGCAGAGTACATGGATACCAAACACGACATGCTTTAAAATTGCGCACAAACGCGTAGCAGCGACAAACTACATACATTTTTAAAAGCTTTTACAGGTTACCACATTAGATTTACAGAGGAGGTCTACTGCTAAAATTACTGCCCTCGATCTGACCTTCACGGTGATACCTCAAATGCATGGTGCAATTGCTGTTTACATATGACGCTAGACCGACTCTTGCATTCGCCTTTGCGCAAGAGCAGGGGGGGGGGGGGGGACGGGTGTTTTTTTTTTTTTCTTTTCTTTTATTTATTTTGCTTTTTTATTATTTTTTAAACTGTTCCTTCCATATTTTTATTTTTTTTACCATTTTTGTTATCTCAGGGAATGTAAATATCCCCTATGATAGCAATAGGTAGTGACAGGTACTTTTTTTTTTTTTTGAAAAAAATTGGGGGGGTTAGACCCTAGATCTTTCCTCTTTCCTCTGCCCTCAAAGCATCTGACCACACCAAGATCGTTGTGATAAAATGCTTTCCCAATTTCTCAATGGCGCTGTTTATATCTGGGGGGGGGGCTTTCCCTCCCACTGCTTGTAAAAGCAGTCTAGAGACTAATTATCTGCTAGGATTGCTTTTACATGAAAGCCGGCCGCTGGCTGAAAATAATGATACCAAGATGATACCTAAAACCGCAGGCATCCTTCTGGTATAAACATTCAAAGCCCAGCAACATACCAGTACGTTGCTGGTCCTTGTTGGACATGTATTGTAATCCATTTTTTTTTTTTTTTCATGCAGCCTGTTGGCTGAACGAAAAAAAGAGATTGATCGGTGGGTATGCCCACCATTAGAATACCTCCCTTCATCCACCCACTTCTAATGATGAGCATACATGCACCATTTTTATATATGCCAAAGCATGGGGGCAGCCTCCCGCAAAAAAGCTATGCCTGCGTACACACGGTCAGACTTTTCCACGGGCAAGCCTCCATCGGAATTTCGACTGTATGTACCTGGCATTAGGAGCAAAATCGCTCCTCCGCCCCTGCTGCCCCCATGCTTCGGCATATATGCTCTTTTTTTTAACTGTGGTGGTGAAATCACCTCCTACAGCGTTGGAGTCACGGCTTTATGTATCGTGGGAGCAAACGCTGTTGCGGTCAAGATAAATAAAAACGCGCTGCAACTGAATGGCGTACCTGCTAAGCAAAAGATGGTTAACATTAAAACAAAGTTAACATTACAGTATTACAGTAAGACCTTACCATACCATACCTGCAAAGCAGATACCCAAAAAAAAAAATCATAGTAAAAAATATTTTTAACGCAACCTGTGCCTAAAATATATATATGCCGAAGCATTGGGGCATCCTCCCGCAAAAAAGTTATGCCGCGTACACACGGTCGGACTTTTCCACGGGCAAGCCTCCGTTGGAATTTCGACCGTATGTACGCGGCATTAGGAGCAAAATCGCTCCTCCACCCCTGCTGCCCTTATGCTTCGGCATATATGCTCTTTTTTTTAACTGTGGTGGTGAAATCACCTCCTACAGCACTGGAGTCACGGCTTTATGTATCGTGGGAGCAAACGCTGTTGCTGTCAAGATAAATAATTCTGCGCTGCAGCTGAATGGCGCACCTGAAAAATAAAAATTAAATACCTGAAAAGCAAGCATGATAAAACATTGCAGAATAGAATACAGTAAAAAAGAGCAGAACAATAGAGAGAGAACAATAAAACAACTATTTTTTTTTTTTATTTTATATATTTTTTTGTTTTTACGTTTTTTTTTTTTTTTTTTTTGTAACTTTAACTGTAATGGTTCGGGTCTCTCAAAATGAGATGGCATCTTGGGAGACCCTGTGTAAGTGTGTCCTAGTCTGTGAAATGCTGCACCCTACGCTAAAACTTCACTTTTGAGTGGAAGCGTTCAAAACACTTATCAATGCAAAGACCAGGATTGTCAGGACAGCGTGGACAAAAATGAGTGTCACGCCTAAATCTGCGCTTGCTACAGACACGACATCTTTTTTGGGGGGCTCGTTGGGTAGGGGTACACTTGAGGACGTACGGATAATGCCTCTCATGCAGCCGGCTTACTGGATTTGGTTGGATGGTGAGGTGCAGAACCGACTGGATACAGGAGTAATGTGACTATCTCATCCTGGAATTTTAGGAGAGAACGTCCCGCCTGAAGTTCTGTATAGCACATGAGCGTTCAGCAAAGCCAATTGGAATAAGGATAGAGACACTTTTTTGTACCAGCGCCTCGCCTTGCGGTCAATTGGATACGGCGCCAACAACTGGTTGTTGAGGTCCACCCCTCCCATATTTTGGTTATATTCATGGACACAGGGGTTTCTCCACAACACCAGTCGCCGTACGAATTTGGACTGTCGTGTCTGCATGAAGGGAGGTAAGAAGGAAAACATTCTTATTATCCCTCCACTTCACAGCGAGCAAATTATTACACTTCAAGCAGGCTCTCTCCCCCAGGCTAAGATGGGAATCTACAAGCCTCTGGGGAAAGCCCCGGCAATTAGGTCGCACGGTGCCACATGCTCTAATCTGATGATCAAACAAGTGACTAAACAGTGGCATGCTCGTGTAATAATTGTCCACATACAAGTGGTACCCCTTTCCGAATAAGGCTGACACCAAGTTCCACACTATCTTGCCAGTGCTCCCTATGTAATGTGGGCAGTTGACCGGATCAACCTGACTATCTTTTCCCTCATAAATCGTAAAGCTCCATACATAGCCTGTTGCCCTGTCACAGAACTTATAGAGCTGGCACGCTTGCTGGGAAGGTACTGCTTAAAAGACAAGCGGCTAGAAAATTTAAAAAGGGACTCAACGCAGACAACTTGATCGGGAATAAACAAGGCTGCAAAACGTTCGTTGAAGTGGTTTATGAGGGGCAGAATTTTGTAGAGCCGGTCGTATTCAGGGTCTCCACGTGGACGACAAACTTCATTGTCGTTGAAATGCATGAACCGCAAGATCTGCTCGTATCGTTTCCTGGGCATGGAGGCAGAGCACACGGGCATGTGGTCAATTGGGTGCGTAGACCAATAAGCACGCAATGACGGGAATTTATGTGTGCCCATGTTGAGGGAAAGGCCCAGAAAGGTCTGAAATTCGGAAACCGTAATTGGTTTCCAATCTTTGGCAATGGAAGGCAACTGAGGGTTAGCGGCGATGAATTGACCAGCATATAAATTATTCTGGTCCGCAATAGATCTATAGAGATCTTCCGTGAAAAACAGTGAATAAAAATCAATTGTCATAAAATCAGCTGTTTCCACCTGAATACCGGGTTGGGCAGTGAATGGGGGAAGTACGGGTTCTGCAGAAGTGGTGGGGACCCAATCAGGATAGGCGAATTCTGCAGGAAGGGCACTATGGGCCTGCCTTTGTCTTCTTCTTGGTGGCAGCGGGACACTACTTGTGCTTGCCCCCGCGCCAGCTTGAGCTGCACTTATGGGACTCGCCACGTCACCACGTGATACTGCAGTGCTGGATGTACGCCCAGGCTGTACTAGGCGCTTGCCAATTCACCAGAAGGAATAGCGGCGCTAGTACTACTCTGCTCCATGATACGAGAGCCCTGCGGTTCTTTCTCCTGAACATCCTCAGAAGATCGGGATCGGGTACGCCTGACCTTAGCAAGGACCTCACCTTCGTCGTCAGAGCTATCTGACATGGAGCCGCTGACTTCACTGTCTTCTACGAGAAGATATTCTGAGCCTGAATCTGACAGATACGTGACCTCCTCTTCACTATTTGTCATGCTCAGTATCTCGTAGGCCTCCTTACTAGTGTACCTGCGATTTGCCTTTTTGGGCTCTAAATTTAGGGGTACACTAGTAAGATTCACAGGTAAAAAAAGCACCTGTCAGCAAATGTATCAAACGCTTAAAAAAAAAAAAAAAACTGTTAGCAATCGCAGGGATCAGGACTGTCTCTGCAAACGCTGCAGTTATGTGTGTTGTGTTTGGTAAGTGACAGTGATCGATCGATACTGCACTTGGCTGGGCTGGGCGGAGGGGCTAAACGCAGGTGCTAGCAGGTATCTGGGCTGATCCCGCTAACACTGCGTTTTTGGGAACCCTCAACCGCTGGGGACGCTAGTATAGATCAGATCAGATATTGATCTGTTCAGATACTATACCATTAATGGAGGTGTATGCTTTACCCGTGGGTGTTAGCGTTACTGGCACTAACCTAACGCTGCCTGGGGCGACACAGACCTCTCTGGCGCTAAAACCTAATTGATATCACCCGCCGGGCGATCAGGGGGTTAAACCTTTATTGGGTTAAATACGGCGGGTGCCCTGATGCTATAAAAAGCAAACTAACCAACCAGCGTCACCCGTAACACTTATATGGTGATCACTGGTGAAAGGGTTAACTAGGGGCAATCGGGGTTAAAACCTTTATTAGGTTATATATGGGGGTACCTGACGCTATATAAAAACCTGACGGGTAACCTAAATGACTAACTGGCTAACCAGTGTCACCAGTGACATTTATACGGTGATCACTGGTGAAAGGGTTAACTCTAGGGGCAATCGGGGTTAAAATAATATATGGGGTTACCTGACGCTATAAAAACCTGCGGCGAACTTAAAAATAACTGGCTATCTAGGGCACCACAGACACTAATACAGCGATCGGAAAAACGATCGCTTAGTTACGCTGGCGTTAGGGGGTGAAAGGGTTACCTGGGGGGTGATTAAGGGGTTAAAATTTTATTGGGGGGGGGTTAGGGGGCTACCCTGGACCTAAAGGGGCCTAAACCTACTGCCCTGCCACTTTTTACTGTCACAAATGACACTGCAGTGATCAGTAAAAAAAATGACCACTGCAAGAGGTGCACTGTGACTGGGGGTGACTGGGGGGTCTAAGTGTGCCTACATGTACTGGTGTCAGTGTAGTGTTGGTGCACTTACTGTGAGATGTCTTCTCTCCTCGCGCCGGAACAAAAAGTCTGTCGCATGGAGATCTGACATCACTTCCTCTGCCTGTGTTTACATTACACAGTCAGAGGAAGATTCTCATTTGCCGGGAGCGATCGCGAGGGGGGGGGGCTGGAAACGAATGGCCGTCCCCTCATCACGGATCACTCCCGAACAGATAACCACCGCTCACTGTATAGAAGGGGGGTCCGATGGGACCCCCCCAACTATACGAAGGCAGTCACGTACAGGTACGTGATTGTGCCTGTTCGTGCCATTCTCCTGACGTGTATATATACAGTGAGCGGTCGTTAAGTGGTTAACCACTTGCCACCAAGGCCAATTCTAACATTTCTCCTACATGTAAAAATCATAATTTTTTTGCTAGAAATTTACATAGAACCCCAAAACATTGTTTTTTTTTTTTTTAGCAAGGACCCTAGAAAATACAATAGTGGTTGTTGTAACTTTTTATCTCGCACGGTATTTGCGCAGCAATTTTTCGAACGCGTTTTCTCTCATCGTCCATGGACTGACACAGCTCTAATACTGAAACACGTGGGTATATGTCCCTGCTCGCAGGAGAAGATCTTTGCAGAATGTTAGAAACATACATTCTAGGTCAAACCAGAGCTGAACAGCCCCGCCTAGAACGATCAAGCGGTGGAACCGCCGCTATGATCATTCTTATGGTGCACAGAATCACCGGCACAACAAAAGGATATCTGAAAGATGCTTCTAGCTGCAGGCATCATTCAGATATCCCCCTACAAAGCCCAGGACGTCATATGACATCCACCCAGGATGGGAGATCCCATCTGTGGACGTCATTTGACTATGGCTGGGTAGGGAAGTCGTTAAACCATTACAATTCGGTCTAAGTGTGTATGTCTGAGCACTAATACTCTTCCGAACAAGAATTCTTTGTGGTGTGGTGAAGATGAGCTTGGGCGTGTTATTTGGATATACCGTATTTATCGGCTTAAAACGCGCATCTTCACTTTAATGCACAAGTTTCTAGGCATAAAATAGACAAAGCGAGACTGGCACTGAATTTAAGCCTGACCACCCTAGCCGAAAAACATATTACCTGGTCCAAGCATAAATACTACACAATGGGAGACAAACCAACCACACTGCTGGCTAGGAAATTAGTTCCCCGATAATATACGCCGACTTTACCTAAATTGAAACTGCCCACTGGACACCCCACCCAAAACCCTGAACCGATTCTCACTGAATTTCATAAATTTTACACCAGACTGTATAGTTCATCGACTTCATATGGGGCGACCAAGGCGGACAAGTTCTTTTGAGACGTCCAATTACCCAAACTAACTCAAGCCCATATTGAGCTGATGGACAAAGACTTTACAGACGGAGATTAATATGGCCATAAAAACTATCCACCCTTCTAAAGCCCCAGGACCGGACGGCTTCTCGGGTCACTATTATAGGAAGTACCAAGAGATCCTTGCACCCCATTTGTGTTCCTATTTTAATGACTTCAGACGGGGAAATAAGATACCTGCTCATGAGAACGTGGCCTATCTACACGTCATACCAAAACCGGGAAAGGATTACGGAGACTGTCAATTATCGGACGATCTCCTTGATCAATACGGACTTAAAAATATTTACCAAAGTGTTGGCATATAGATTAAACTCTTTCCTCCCACACTATATACACCCAGACCAGGCAGGCTTTGTCCCCGACCGCCAGGCGTCAGATCAGACCCATAGGATCATAAACTTAATCTCCAGCAATCCAGTCTGATTGGGACAGAAAGGGGCCTAGACAGGGTATGTTGCTCTCGGACATCCAGAAGGCGTTCGACTCACTATCCTGGGACTATTTGTTCGTGTTACGCCGCTTTGGAGAACGCTTTCTGGCCCTCTTTCGGATGCTGTATAAGACCCCGACAGCATCCTTAATGCTTAGGGGCTACTCTTCCCTACCCATTGCTATCTGGAGGGGGACTTGTAACCGGCGGCTTGCGGTTATTTAGTGTTACATAAACCACAGCTGTGCTGCCTCAGGCTCCAGGCCGCTAATTCTAGTCGCATTTGCGACCTGGCGCCCGGGTTTTGTCGAACCCTGATCGGAGGTATAGTCTGTGGGGACGGAGAGCATAAATGCCTTCTCTTCGCTGATGACCTGCTGCTGGCTTTGTCTTCACTGATCACTTCCCTCCCCAATTTATATGCAATATTACAACCGTTCTCGGAAATCTCAGGCCTATATATAGGGCTGTGCGATTTCCCCCCCTCAAAAAAATCTGCATTTTTTTTTTAATCTAAAAATCTCAATATTCGATTTGATTTTTTTTTAAATTATATTAAAGGGCATCAACAAAATTGCAAAGGCAAACCCTTTCTCTAACTGCAAAGTCAGTGTGCAACAAAGATTGTTAAACATCCAAATTATTAATACTGTATTTGGATTTAGCTTATAAAACAACAAAACATCCTGAGGTTACTCTTAGTTGAATTGAACTGTGCCCGTGCCGCACTGTACCCATGCTTCAATCACTGTGCCCGTACCTGATGCAGATTTTCATAGGATACGGATTTTACTGCTACACCGGTGGCCATTCCATTATTCAAAAGCTGCGCCGCCTCCTCGTCTGTGATAGGCGGAACACTCAATTTCCCAGCATTCAGTGTTCCGCTTATCATGGACATCCGCTCATCCTCATAACAGACGAGGGTGAGAGAATGTCCGTGATAGGCTGAATACTGCCTGCTGTGAAATTGAGTGTTCCGCCTATCACAGTCGACGAGGACTCGGGAGGCGCGGATTTTGAACACTGCAATGGCCGCCGTCTGTCTGCATGACACGCTGATCAGGTAGGCAGACGGCGGCCTGCGGTTATTTAGTGTTCCATTACATCTATTCGCGGCGGCTGCGGCGAGTAGATGTAACTGGGGTAACGCCGCCCAGTGCCATTCCGGATACTCCCCCTGCAGCCCTGCTACGGAAACTTTGAAGGGGGGGGGGGGATAGATTTTCATCAAATCTGAATCGATTTGAACTCATTACTCGATTCAAGATAAAAATCGTTTTTTTTTTCCAGCCCTACCTATACATCAACCACAGCAAATCTAGGGCATTGAACCTCTTCTTACCAGGCTCCACCCAGAAGACGCTAGAACAGTCCTTCCAATGTTTATGGGAGCCAGAGGCTCTTCCATACCTTGGGATACGTTTGACCTCTTCTATTCAAACGCTGTATAAACCCTGCCCTGTTTAAGCGGCTGACTGGCGACCTGGCCAGATGGCAGATTCACACCCCATCGTGGTTCGGCAGACTAGACTCGATTAAAATTAATATTACTCTTTGGTCCATGGAACGTCGCAGCTTCTTTATGGACAAAGTGGGTATTATCCGTTATTTCGGAGTGACTAGGCAGAAAACTTGTAAAAAGTTTTGTATCACACCTTCTACAGTACCGCCCAGGGGCCGTACCCTCTGGTATAACCTCTGTCTGCATTGCAGATCAGTTTTCTTTTTCGTACATCACGGGACACAGAGCGACTTAGTCATTACTAATGGGTTATATAGTTTACCTTCAGGTGTTGGCACTGGCCAATTCCAAACCGGAAGTACCCTCCCCTATATAAGCCCCTCCCACCCGGGAGCACCTCAGTTTTTTGCCAGTGTCTAAGGTGTTGGCCAAAGAGTAACATGTGTTTTCACTGGGCTTGCGTACAGGTTCTTTTGGGCCTTAGTAAGCTGTTCCGGATCCCACCAAAAAAGCTTCATAGCTAAACGGTCGGTACCCGGGCCTTGCAGCAGAAGAGCAAGGTTTTGCCTGTAATGCTTCTCTTAGGAGGGCTGGACCCTGGGATCCAGAGCTCTGGTCATACCCACGACCAAGACGCTGTCTGTGCAGGGTGCTATACAGGTCCAGGGGAGTGGAATCCTTGGGAACCCGGTCCCTGAAGGTTTAATTACAATGCCTGCCGTGATAGGTGAAGTTTGGACTTTTGTGGACCAAACAAAGTCCTGCGGCGGGGATCAGGTAAGTGGGGGCCCTCAGGAACTTGGTTCTATTGGGGGACCCCCAAGCCTAATTTGTCTTTCTGTCTGTTACCTAACGGTATTCCCGCTAAATATCTGTGTTTGCCTATAACTACTGAAAATGTAAAATTTTAATAGTAGTCAAGAAAAAAAAAAAAAAAAAACAGGGACCGCGGTACCTGTGTTAAACCACTAGAGGCCGCTGTAGTCCATTTTTCTTGTAAATGTGGATCTTTGGTTTTCTCAACTCAAAAGATCCAGGCAGCTGGTAAGTTTCTCTGAGGGAATCCACTTCCTCTGCCCTGTTGCTGTGTTAATCCACCGCACAGGCCCTCCGGCAAAAAGGGCCCTGGCTCCTAGTCCTCTGTTGGTTTTCGAAAAGGGCGCCATTGGCGCACGGGCGCGCGCGGGCGCGTGCACGCGCCTCCTATGAAAAAAAAAGGGGCGGGTGGATGACGCTCGATGCGCGCCGCGGCGCTTCTGCGCATGTGCGGGCGTCCCAGCATGGTTAAAAGACACAGTACAAGTGTCAGCTGCATGCAAACAGAGCTAGCAACAAACAGTGGCACACAGAGGCGGTTGATGCAGGCATCCCCATAGAAAGGCACTTTAGTGGACACCAGCTGGTATATAGCAGCACCTGTGTTAGACTATTACCAGCAAAAATTGGTGTATGACGACGGGAATACCTCAGCTTTGTGCTTAAAGGATATGTCGTCCAGACGCTCCGGAAATAGATCTTCCAGGAAGCCAAAGGGGTCTCCATCGGGCTCTGAGGATATTGGGCATGCTTGCACTGCACCAATCTCCCCTGAGAATGCAGAGGTCAGTAGCCGTAGAAACCCCGCAGGAATGCCTGGTGCTGCGGCTGTCCCCAGTCCACCTGCTCCTGTATATATAACAGAGGAGGTTTTATCCTCAACTCTGGGAGGATTAGAAGAGAGATTAACAGCATTGATCGCTGCTTCCCTATCTCAGGGAAAGCGCGTCCGATCTCCGTCTCCTCCTTCAGAGTGCCTGTTAGTGGAGGAACAGCCCCACACAGAGATCGACCTACCTGAAGGGGATCAGGATGAGGTTGATTCACTTATAGAGGAATCAACAGTGGAAGAACCTTTCTCAGCTTCTCAGGCTGAAAGATTATGGGTTCAGTCTCTGACTAACATGGTCCGATCAGCATTTAAAATGCCTCTGGCGGAACCACCATCCACTACGGTTTCCTCGCTGGGGTCGCTAAAAGCTCCCCAGGCGGTCTGTTCCTTCCCAATCCACCCTTTATTAGAAGGGCTTATTTACCAGGATTGGGAGCATCCTGATAAAATATTTGCTCCCCCCAAGAGATTTCCGGTGATCTATCCCATGGAGGATAAGTTCATAAGAAAATGGAGGGTCCCTATAGTGGACGCAGCCATCTCTTCTGTTAACAAATCACTGACATGTCCAGTAGATAATGTTCCAATGTTCAAAGACCCAATAGATAAAAAATTGGAGTCTTTACTAAAATCTGCTTTCTCTACAGCAAGTATGGTGACACAACCTGCGGTAGCAGCGATTGGAGTCTGCCAAGCAGTGAAAGATCAGTTGAAACAAGTCTTAAGGGACTTACCAGATCAGCAGGCTCATGCCCTAGCTGACCTGCCTAGAGCCTTGTGTTTTGCGGTGGACGCCATAAAGGATACAATCCAACAGGCCTCCCGCTTTACGCTGTCTATAGTACATATGCGTAGGCTTCTGTGGCTCAAAAACTGGTCTGCTGAAGCTCCCTGTAAAAAACTGCTGGTTAGCTTCCCATTTCATGGAGAACGCTTATTTGGAGAAGATCTGGACAAATATATCCAGAAAATTTCTGCCGGTAAAAGTTCACTCTTACCGGTTAAGAACAAGGGTAGAAGTCCTTCTTTTAAGAGGCCTACCTCTCCAGTCCCGGGCACATCGGCTGTGAAGCAGTTCCGACGGCCTCCGCGGTCAAATTCAGGGGGCAGAAATCAGGGACAATCACAGGGTAACAAGAAGCCCTGGATCAAGAGAGGTACAAAACCTCCCCCTAAGGCATGAAGTATTGCCCCCGCTCAATCGGGTGGGGGGAAGACTTCAGTTGTTCACAGAGACCTGGCGGGACACCATCAGAGACAGATGGGTGCTCTCCGCAGTAAGTCTGGGATACAAGCTGGAGTTAAAAGGCACTCCTCCTGCCCAATTTATGAGGTCAAATGTGCCAAGAGATCCCCAAAAGAGAGGATCCCTCCTTCTGGCACTAGAACAACTATTGCTCCAAGGGGTAATCATGAAGGTTCCCCTGGAAGAAAGCGGATTCGGGTTTTACTCAAACCTTTTCACAGTCCCCAAACCAAATGGGGACGTGAGGCCCATATTAAATCTAAAAGGGCTAAACAAGTTCCTAAATATCAGGACTTTTCGGATGGAGTCGATCCGATCAGTGGCCACCGCCCTACAAGGGCAGGAATGGCTAGCCTCGATCGACATAAGGGATGCTTATCTGCATATTCCCATCTTTCCGGCCCATCAGAAATTTCTACGCTTTGCAGTAGAAGGGCGCCATTTTCAGTTCAGAGCCTTACCTTTCGGTCTGGCCACAGCACCACGAGTGTTCACAAAAATTCTGGCCCCATTATTGGCCAATCTAAGAACACAGGGTGTAACGATAATGGCATATCTAGACGACCTGCTACTAATAGACCACTCAGTGGAAAAGCTGGAAGTAGCTATTCACAAGACAATCGAGTATCTGGAATATCACGGTTGGATTATCAACCGGGACAAGTCAGCTCTAAGACCAGTCAAAAGTCTGGAATACTTAGGGCTAAGGCTGGATTCAAATCAGAGAAAGATTTTCTTACCTCCAGAGAAGGTGTCGTCTTTAAGAAATTTGACCCACTTAGTGGGTACAAAAAGAAAACCATCCATACGTCTCTGCATGAGGCTGCTGGGAAAGATGGTGGCTTCATTCGAAGCGGTACCCTACGGTCAATTCCATTCAAGGAATTTGCAAAGGGCCATACTGTCAGCCTGGAACAAAAAAGTTCAGGCTTTAGACTTACCAATGTCCCTGTTCCGTTCGCAAGAGCCTCCATTGGTGGTTGGTGCCCCAGAATCTGGAAAGAGGGAAACCCTTCAGTCCGGTTTCTTGGAAGGTGGTCACTACAGATGCCAGCCTCATCGGCTGGGGGGCAGTGCTGGAGCAATGGTCTCTCCAGGGCAGGTGGTCAGAAGCAGAAAAGGCCCTGCCCATCAATCTCTTAGAGATACGAGCAGCCCGGTATGCCCTAGTAGCATGGACATCCAAACTCCAGGGGTCCCCTGTCAGAATTCAATCAGACAATGCCACGGCAGTGGCATATATCAATCATCAGGGTGGCACCAAAAGTCGTGCAGCCCAGAAGGAAGCAAATTGCATCCTGGAGTGGGCAGAAAGATATGTCCCAGCCATATCCGCGGTTTTCATCCCAGGAGTGGAAAATTGGAGAGCGGACTTTCTAAGTCGCCAACAATTATGCCCGGGGGAATGGTCTCTTCACCCCGAGGTTTTCCAGGCAATATGCCAGCGGTGGGGAACACCGGATGTAGATCTGCTAGCATCCAGATTCAACGCAAAGGTGGACAGGTTTGTGTCTCGCACAAGGGATCCCCTAGCTTGCGGCTCGGATGCCCTAGTGTTCCCTTGGGATCGGTTCAAGCTGATATATGCATTCCCACCGCCACAATTGTTACCGCGATTACTCCGCAGAATCAGGGTAGAAAAGAAACCAGTGATTCTGGTGGCTCCAGCGTGGCCCCGAAGGGCATGGTACGCGGAGATTGTAAAAATGTCAGTGAGGAGTCCTTGGACCCTCCCACTTCGTCCGGACCTGCTGTCGCAAGGACCGATATACCACCCTTCCTTACCAGCCCTAGGTTTGACGGCCTGGCTATTGAAGCCCACATTCTGAAAAAGAGAGGGCTCTCTAATTCTGTGGTATCTACCATGATCAATGCCAGGAAACCGGTATCCAGGCAGATCTATTATAGGATCTGGAAAGCGTACATTACGTGGTGTGAGACCAAGAAATGGCATCCACGTAAGTACATGATAGGGAGGATTCTGGACTTCCTACAGTGGGCTGTAGATAGGAAGCTGGCCTTGAGTACTATCAAGGGTCAGATTTCGGCCTTGTCAATATTTTTTCAAAGGCCCTTGGCTTCGCATTCACTAGTCAAAGCCTTTATACAAGGAGTGATGCGTATTAGCCCTCCGGTTAGTATTCCCATATGTCCTTGGGACTTAAACCTGGTTCTGTCGGTTCTACAGAAACAACCGTTTGAACCATTACAACACATTTCCTTGGTTCTTCTCACCAGGAAATTGGTTTTCTTAGTAGCCATTTGTTCGGCTAAAAGAGTGTCGGAATTAGCAGCTATGTCCTGTAAGGAGCCATATCTGGTTGTCCATAAGGACAGAGTAGTATTACGTCCTCATCCAGCCTTTCTTCCTAAGGTGGTATCGAGGTTTCATTTGAACCAAGATGTGGTTCTTCCTTCTTTTTTCCCCAAACCTAGCTCAGTAGAGGAAAAGTTATTACATTCTTTGGATGTGGTAAGAGCAGTTAAAGCTTATCTAAAAGCCACTGCTCAGATTCGCAGAACGGATTCTTTGTTTGTTCTGCCGGAAGGCCCCAGAAGGGGTCAGGCAGCATCAAAATCTACTTTAGCCAAGTGGATTCGACAGGTCATAATACAAGCCTATGGCTTGAGAAAGAGACCGCCTCCGTTCAAAGTTAGGGCGCACTCCACAAGAGCGGTTGGAACTTCATGGGCAGTGCATCACCAGGCCTCCCTGGCTCAAGTATGTAAGGCCGCAACATGGTCTTCGGTACACACGTTTACTAGATTCTATTAGGTAGACGTTAGAAGTCAGGAGGATGTCGCCTTTGGGCGCAGTGTGTTGCAGGCCGCAAAAGATCCTCATGCCTGATGGCGCCCAGCTTATGTACCCCCCCTCATTTGGCATTGCTTTGGGACGTCCCATTAGTAATGACTAAGTCGCTCTGTGTCCCGTGATGTACGAAAAAGAAAAAGGGATTTTTATAACAGCTTACCTGTAAAATCCTTTTCTTGGAGTACATCACGGGACACAGAGCTCCCACCCCTCTTTTTGGGACACTTATTGCTTGGCTACAAAACTGAGGTGCTCCCGGGTGGGAGGGGCTTATATAGGGGAGGGTACTTCCGGTTTGGAATTGGCCAGTGCCAACACCTGAAGGTAAACTATATAACCCATTAGTAATGACTAAGTCGCTCTGTGTCCCGTGATGTACTCCAAGAAAAGGATTTTACAGGTAAGCTGTTATAAAAATCCCTTTTTTTTCTGTCTAGCAAGGAGTAGGACATGGCTCCCTTCCGGCCCATTGGTCCGGGGGAAAAATATATTTTACTCTTTCGTCCATGGACCGACACAGCTTCTCTATTAACAAAGTGGGTATTATTCGTTAATTAGGCGTGACTAGGCAGAAAAACTTGTAAAAAGTGTTGCATCACACCTTCTACAGTACCGCCCAGGGGGCGGACCCTCTGGTATAACCTCTGTCTGCATCTCGCAGATCAGTTTTTTTCGGTCTAGCAAGGAGTAGGATATGGCTCCCTTCGGGCCCATTGGTCCGGGGGAAAAGGATATCTTTTTTTTTCCAAATTTGTTGTTTCCTGTGATCTTCGATCAACTGCCGACTGGGTGACAGGCTGGATCCTCGATCCTTGTAGTCTCCCCAGTTTCGGCCATCGAGCGTGTGCCGACCCTAGCTACGCGCTGGGTTTTCCATGACATGCCCGTCGCTCCACGGGTGGCCGGTGAGCTTACGCTCCAGGGCCTGCATCAGACCGCTCAGCTTCGGCTGACCTTACGGCCGAGTCGCAGCAGCCTGTCCGGTGAGCGTCACGCTCCAGGGCATACATATGATCGTACCTTTTTGGGTCCAATCACAGCATGCCTGGCCAACAGTCACCTTCCGTGCGCGGAAGATGATCTGTTTGGAATGTCTTACAGCATAATACATGCAGGAAAGGTAAGTAAAACTCCCCTGCCTCGGCTGGGTGATTTAGCTGGACATTCCTGGGGAGATCAAGTAAGTGGTTGTGGCCCCTTTCTTCCCTCTCTCCCTGCCTTTCCCTCCTCCCTGGGCTTCTAGCTAAAGGTTGCTGGGGGTCACCTAAGGGGTTCCACTGGAGCGGGGCTGGCTGTAACTAACATTTAAAAGAAATGTTATTTCTGCTTACCTGTATGTGCTTCCTCCTCCATGCTGTTGGTGGCCATTTTGGGGTGGTCCATGCCGAGTTCGGCCTCTTGTGACTGCCCGGCGGCCATCTTCCTGTGGTTCGGCCACACCCACTGGCCCCTATCAGCTGATCGGCGGCCATGTTTCTCCACCCTGTATGTATATATTGCCGTTCGGCGGCCATCTTTTTGTGGGCTACAGCTGCTTGACCTCTATCTTCGGCTCGGCGGCCATTTTCTTAGAGCCCACATTATCTTCCATACAGACGTTTTTGGCAACCATTTTGCGAAAGCCTCCGGCCTCTAGGGTGCATTACACTGGCGCGAAAATTCACAAAGGAAGTGCTGATAAAAGAAGCAGACTGACACAGCAGCAGCGGGACAGCATCACAGGCGCAGCACACGGCAGCATAGCAGTACCCGTCCAGGGTGGTGAGTCCTCTGGGTAACCCAGCATCTCTGCAGCGCAGGAGGGTGGCCTATTGATATCTTGCCTGGAGCCCTGTGGGTGCCAGCGTGTGGTCAGCATGGCATCTGAGCCAGATGTCTTCTCCCCTGAAACACCAGATTTAGCAACTGGTGCCCCTGAGGTGTCTATGAATGCTATGACGGCAATCCTAGAGGCGTTTGCTGCCAGGGTGGAAGCAGCACATGGGAATCCAGGGGGTAGTAAACGCCCCATCCCCTGCAAGCTTCTGGGGATAATTCTGATGCAGAACCAGGTCCACCTACGGCTCAGGGCCCAGATTCTGACGCATCAGACTGCAGACCGTGACCGGACAGTGAGGATGACTCCAAGTCCAGGTCAGTACGCGCGACGGCATTGGTATCTGACCTTATTACTGCAGTGCGGGATACGCTAAAGTTGGAAAATACTGCAGAAGCAGCAGAGACTCCGGTCCACTTGGGTTTCATAGACCTGCCCGCACTGCTAAGGTGTTCCCTTGTGTGTCTTTTGATAAACTCTTATACAAGGAATGGGAGAACCCACTGAGGGTCTTTACAGCTCCAAAGAGGTTTGTGGTACGGTACCCCTTTGAGGAGAGTTTTCTGAAGAAATGGACCTCTCCCCCTATAGTGGACCCTCCGGTGTTCAAACTTAATAGAGCCACCACAATTCCTGTAGAAGGGGCTCCTGTTTTCAAGAACCCTGTGGATAAGAAGGCTGAAGCACTCGCTTGCTACCTATACTCAGTGGTAGGCTCGGCAGTACGCCCGGCATTTGGCGGGGGCCTTAGTGTCTCGCATACTTACTGAATGGGCAAGATTGCTACTCCAGGGGTTAAGGAGCGAGATGCTCCTCCTGATGAGATAACATTGGCCGACCAGTTGGTCCAGGGCCTTAGGTTTGTCTGCGAGTCAGACATGGATACTATTTTCCTGCTGTCTAAAGCTTTGGTTTATGCAGTAGCAATACGCCGCCTGATCTGGCTAAAAGGCTGGTCTGCGGACCAGACTTCCAAGAAAGCCCTGTTGGATCTGCCTTTTAAGGGCGACAGACTTTTTGGGGCTTCTCTGGATGACATCATCAAGGATGCCACAGGAGGTAAAAGCACGTTGCTTCCCCAAATTAGCAAGGGTAAGGGGCCACGCCAAGGGCAAGGGCCCTCCTTTACTGCCCGCAATCGGTTTTTTCGTCCCCCTAGGGCAACAGGGAAAAGACCCCAGGCCGATAAAGCGCCTGCCCAAGGACAAAGGCGTCCTTGGTCCCGCATACCCAACAAGCCTGCTAACAAATCTGCGTCCGCATGAAGGTCCGCCCCCACCCAGCTCTCAGGTGGGGGGACGTCTTCGCAAATTCGCGACTCAGTGGACAGCTCTAGTCTCCGACAGGTGGGTTTGCGAAGTAATCTCCTCAGGCTACAAGATTGAATTTCTCGTTTGTCCACCGGACAGATTCATCACTCCAATCTCCAGCTACTACCGACCCGTCGGGAGGCCCTGTATGGGGCGGTCCAGGGTCTACTGGAACGCGGGGTAGTTATTCCAGTTCCAGAATAGGAACGGGGTCAGGGTTTTTACTCAAATATGTTGTGCCGAAGAAGGAGGGGGTTCGTCCAATCTTGGATCTCAGAGCCTTCAATTAATTTGTGAAAGTACAAAGATTTCGGATGGAGTCGGTTCGATCTGTAGTCACGGCTCTCCATCCGGGGGACTTTCTGGCCTCCTTGGACATCAAGGACGCATACCTGCATGTCCCCATATACTCCAGACACCAGAGGTTTCTGCGATTTGCTATCGGGAAGGACCACTACCAGTTTGTGGCCCTCCCGTTTGGCCTTGCCTCAGCACCCAGGCACTTCTAAGACAGCGGGGTATCGCTATCATGGGCTACTTGGACGACCTTCTACTGAAGGCGCCTTAAAGCTCAGAATTTAGAGGTAAGCGTGTCCATTACCTGTCAGTGGCATATGTCAATCATCAAGGAGGAACAAGAAGCTCAGCTGCAGCATCGGAGGTCGCTCGCATCCTGAAGTGTGCAGAGAAGAGCATACCGGCACTGTCGGCCGTGTACATTCCGGGTGTGAAAAACTGGCAGGCGGACTACCTGAGCCGCCAGATGCTGGACCAGGGAGAATGGTCCTTGCACCCGGAGGTGTTCCAACTCCTGCCAAAGAGGGGGCACACCAGACGTAGATCTTCTGGCTTCCTGACTCAATCGGAAGGTATTGAGGTTTGTGGCCCGGTCAAGAGACCCATGGGCAGACGCGTTGGTGGCATCGTGGGGTCAGTATCGGCTAATCTATGCCTTCCCTCCCTTAAGGCTTCTTCCTCTTCTGCTCCGCAGAGTGGAGGCAGAGGGAATTCCAATGATCCTAATCGCTTCAGATTGGCCTCAGCGTCCTTGGTACGCCGATCTAGTACATCTGGTAGCAGACGTCCCTTTGCGCCTACCACTACGGAAGGACCTGCTATCACAAGGTCCCATACGCCATCCTGCTTTAGTCATTGGCTTTAGCGGCATGGCTGTTGAGAACCAGGTACTAAGAGACCGGGGCCTGTCAGACTCAGTAATCTCTACGATGAGAAGTGCTCACAGTCCTCTAGGAAGGTTTATCACCGCACTTGGAAGGCCTACATCTTCATGTGTGAGGAAATGAAATGGCATCCGCGTACCTATTTGGTTTCCAGAATCCTGCTGTTTTTGCAGCATAGGGCAAGCCTTTGGTCCACCCCAAGTACGATTTAAAGGACAGATATCTGCCCTGGCTGTCTTTTTTTCAGCGACCCCTGGCGGCTCACTCTCTCGTGAGTACTTTTGTGCAGGGGGTTTGACATGTGGCCCCTCCGGTCCGCCCCCCGCTACCTCCGTGGGACTTGAACCTGGTCCTCTCGGTGCTTCAGAAGGCACCGTTTGACAATATTAGAGATATTCCCCTGTTGACTCTTTTTTAGAAGGTGGTCCTTTTGGTGGCTGTTACGTCAGACGTGTCTCTGAGCTGGCAGCCTTGTCCTGCAAGGCTCCCTATTTGGTTTTCCACAAGGATAAGGTGGTGCTGTGGCCGCAGCCTTCCTTTCTTCCGAAGGTTGTTTCGGCTTTTCATCTCAACGAAGACATTGTACTTCCATCCTTGTGTCCTCAGCCGTCGAATCCTAAGGAGTCGACGTTGCATTCCTTGGATGTTGTTGGAGCTTTGAGAGTATACCTATCTGCTACTTCCCTGTTCCGGAAGTCAGACTCACTGTTTGTTTCGGTGGCTGGTCCCAAGAAGGGCCAAGCAGTCTCGTCGGCCACCATCTCTAGGTGGATCCGACAGTAATCCAGGCTTACGCCTTAAAGGGTCAAGCGCCCCCTTCCCGATCGCGGTGCATTCGACCAGGGCAATAGGTGCCTCTTGGGCTTTCCGACATCAAGCGTCTGTTTCCCAATTATGTAAAGCGGCGACTTGGTCGTCCGCTCACACTTTCACAAAATTCTACAAGTTTGATGTTAGTGCATCTTCGGGTGCCTCTTTCGGCCGCAAAGTTTTGCAGACGGCTGTTAAGAGTTGCAACTCCTCCGTTGGAGTGCTGTTTTGTGTTGAAGTTTATTTTTATGCTGTTACCACCCCTCGTTTTTTCTCACACTGCTTTGGGACGTCCCACTTTGTCAATAGAGAAGCTGTGTCGGTCCATGGACGAAAGAGTAAATAGGATTTTTTACTCACCGTAAAATCCTTTTCTCGGAGTCCATGGACTGACACAGCACCCACCCCTCCTTTTAAAGTTCGTACTGCTTTTTATCTAACTGATCTGCGAGATGCAGACTGAGGGGAAATACCCAGAGGGTCCGCCCCCTGGGCGTTACTGTAGAAGGTGCAATACTTTATACAAGTTTTCTGCCTAGTCACTCCTAATTAATGGATAATACCCACTTCTTCAATAGAGAAGCTGTGTCGATCCATGGACTCAGAGAAAAGGATTTTACGGTGAGCAAAAAATCCTATTACCGAAGGTCCTACATTTCGCACTATACCAGTGTCACTAACCCGAACAGACCTCCAAGCTTTCCAAAATATAATTTTCCAGTTTATTTGAGAGGTCAAGAGGCGTAGGGTGAACAAGGGAACAATGTACACTCCAATGCGCAAAGGGGGACTTGGCTTCCCTGACCTATTAAAATACTTTTACTTGGCCCAACTCGCCAGGTTTCACGCCAAAAAACCCGAGCAATATGGATGACTAGGGGAATCTTATTCCTGTCGCCCTGAACTAGTTTCTCATGTGGCTTCCAATGAATGAGACCGATAGTACTATGCCCCACTCTTTCCTTCTCTCTAGAAATTTGGGATAGACAGTCACGGACTCAGAAATTCAACTCACCCCACCCTCCGTTGGCTCCTTCGTTGAGAAACAAGGACTTCACCCTGGGCCAATAAGGGTTTAATACGGATAGCTGATCTTTGTGACCACAAGGGTATGCTACCTGAACGATCTCTGGTAGAAAAATATCAAATGCCTCCCACTGAACGCTACAGATATACTTACAGTGCCTTGCGAAAGTATTCGGCCCCTTTGAACTTTTCATCCTTTTGCCACATTTCAGGCTTCAAACATAAAGATATAAAATTTTAATTTTTTGTGAAGAATCACCAACAAGTGGGACACAATTGTGAAGTGGAACGAAATCTATTGGATTTTTGAAACTTTTTTTAACTAAGAAAAAAAATAAAGTGGGGCGTGCAAAATTATTCGGCCTCCTTGCGTTAATACTTTGTAGAGCCACCTTTTGCTGCGATTACAGCTGCAAGTCGCTTGGGGTATGTCTCTATCAGTTTTGCATATCGAGAGACTGAAGTTCTTGCCCATTCTTCCTTGCAAAACAGCTCAAGCTCAGTGAGGTTGGATGGAGAGCGTTTGTGAACAGCAGTTTTCAGCTCTTTCCACAGATTCTCGATTGGATTCAGGTCTGGACTTTGACTTGGCCATTCTAACACCTGGATACGTTTATTTGTGAACCATTCCTTTGTAGATTTTGCTGTATGTTTGGGCTCATTGTCTTGTTGGAAGATAAATCTCCGTCCCAGTCTCAGGTCTTTTGCAGACTCCAACAGGTTTTCAGCCAGAATGGTCCTGTATTTGGCTGCATCCATCTTCCCCTCAATTTTAACCATCTTCCCTGTCCCTGCTAAAGAAAAGCAGGCCCAAACCATGATGCTGCCACCACCATGTTTGACAGTGGGGATGGTGTGTTGAGGGTGATGAGCTGTTGCTTTTACGCCAAACATATCGTTTTGCATTGTGGCCAAAAAGTTTGATTTTGGTTTCATCGGACCAGAGCACCTTCTTCCACATGTTTGGTGTGTCTCCCAGGTGGCTTGTGGCAAACTTTAGACAAGACTTTTTATGGATATCTTTGAGAAATGGCTTTCTTCTTGCCACTCTTCCATAAAGGCCAGATTTGTGCAGTGTACGACTGATTGTTGTCCTGTGGACAGACTCTCCCACCTCAGCTGTAGTTCTCTGCAGTTCATCCAGAGTGATCATGGGCCTCTTGGCTGCATCTCTGATCAGTCTTCTCCTTGTCTGAGCTGAAAGTTTAGAGGGACAGCCAGGTCTTGGTAGATTTGCAGTGGTCTGATACTCCCATTTCAAAATGATCGCTTGCACAGTGCTCCTTGGGATGTTTAAAGCTTGGGAAATCTTTTTGTATCCAAATCCGGCTTTAAACTTCAACAGTATTACGGACCTGCCTGGTGTGTTCCTTGGTCTTCATGATGCTCTCTGCGCTTTCAACAGAACTCTGAGACTATCACAGAGCAGGTGCATTTATACAGAGACTTGATTACACACAGGTGGATTCTATTTATCACCATCAGTCATTTAGAACAACATTGGATCATTAAGAAATCCTCGCTGAACTTCTGGAGTGAGTTTGCTGCACTGAAAGTAAAGGGGCCGAATAATTTTGCACGCACCACTTTTCAGTTTTTTATTTGCTAAAATTTTTTAAAATATCCAATAGATTTCGTTCCACTTCACAATTGTGTCCCACTTGTTGGTGATTCTTCACAAAATTTTTTAATTTTATATCTTTGTTTGAAGCCTGAAATGTGGCAAAAGGATGAAAAGTTCAAGGGGGCCGAATACTTTCGTAAGGCACTGTAAATATATCATTATATGCAAACCGTAGCTCGTAACGGGGATTTAGAGACGATGACCCCCCATGGAACATTTGTGCAGGCAATATGATCATTTAAGGGGTCATATCTCTTCTATATATACAATTTTGATGTAGGTCTCAATTAAAACTGAATTATATGCTCAAATGGGAACAAGATTTGCATGAAACCCTTGATCTAAAGGAATGGCACGAGATATCAGACTGCTTCTAGATCACTCATCAATACCTCTATTATAGTAGCTAACAAGGTCTTATTGAGGTGGTATATGGTGCCAGCCAGATTGGCCACCTTTGTACCCCACACCACCTCTGGGTGTTTCAGATGATGCGGCCAAGTGGTTTCCTCCTATCGCATATGATGGACTTGCCCCAAGGTCAGGAGATTTTGGATCGGGGTCTACAATTTTATATATTCCCTTACCCAGATTAACCTGACGAAATCGGCAAAACATGCACTCCTCGGTGGCAGGATAGCGGAAGCTTCCAGATTCCCAAGACGGTTTCTCACTTAAATATTTATTTCAGCTAAAATAATTGCCAGGAACTGGAGATCCGCTGTACTGCCATTTGATCAGCTTAAACGTAAAATGTCATGGCTTATGCTAAATGAAAGGTTAACAGCGATAGTGCAAGACAAGATGAAGTTATTCCACAAAGTATGGGATCCATGGATCAATTACTTGTCAAACGACCCCAGGACGCTCACAAACTAAACCCACTCTTAAGTTATGGGTCTCCAGGTACAAAGCCGTAGTCCCCCCCCCCCCCCAACTTTCCCTCATTTACTCTATTCTCTGCACTTTTTCTTTGCTTTGTTTTTACCCCCCTTTTTTATAATGACTTTAATTGAGTTTCGACCTCTGTTATTTCTGTTTAGTTGCACCTCTTCATTTTTGGCGGATTATTGTCCAGTTTTTTCATAACTGGTTTGAGGTATGACTTTCCACATATGCTGCAAACTGATGAATGCAAAGCCAAAATCTTTATTTGTAAAACTTTAATGAAGTTTCAGGAAAAAAAAGCTTACATTTCAAATAGAACTATGAAGCAAAATAAGGGTCAGTGCCCATCAATGCGGCCTAATTTTGTGCCCATCTGCAGCCTCACCGTCGTGAATGCAGCACCCACCGTATTGCCGTGAATGCAGCACCCACCGTATTGCCGTGAATGCAGCACCCACCGTATTGCCGTGAATGCAGCACCCACCGTATTGCCCGACTTGAGACTTAATTTAGACGCTGAGAGCAGAGAATTTTCTGCATACAAAAGATTGGGAAATACTTTGTCAAGATCGCAACAGGGAAAAAAATCACGATAACGATTCTTTGATTAATCGTGCAGCTCTAATATACACAAACATTTCTTATGATAAAAATTAGCTTTGGTATATGTAACCACGTGCACCGAGTCGACGGTATCACCTGAAAACCGGCTCTGCAGCACCGGTTAGTCGTATTCCCTCCGTCCTTTTACAATGGAAACCGATCGGTCACGTTATGGATTGGAGTGTATAAGGACACCTTGTGGACTAGCTAGCACATTGTACTTTATGTTCATGCATTCAATCACATTTTTGCACTATAAGCAGATAATTACTGCACTTTGTTAGACACCCTGCACTTTTTGAGCCCGTGTATATCTAATCTTTATAAGTTTTTATAATTGATTTAGCACTATGTGTGTGTGTGTGTGTGTGTGTGTGTATATATATATATATATATATATGCGCCGCGCAAACTGTTGGATCTATATAAATCCTGTATAATCTATATGTGTGTATTTATTTATATATATATATATATATATATATATCTATCTATCTATCTCTATCTATCTATCTATCTATCTATCCGCTCACAAGGTTTTACACACATGTAACACAGTACATGCAGCTCCCCGAGCATGAGGGACTATTGGGAGATTTACAGTAGGTATAAATAAAGCATATATAGTATGCATGAACCCTTACAGTGGTTGTAAACCTTAGACATGAAATATGAGCAAAGCATATCCTCCAATACTGTGTACTTGTCTCTCTCCAAAGCACTGGTTGTCACGACTCTGTGCTGCCTTGTTCCTCTGTCTGCTCAAATCACTTCTGACAGCTTTTTCAGACTCAAAGATCTAATTGGTGGGGGAGGTGAGCTCCATTGCACATCCTGTGATTGACGGCCTCAGCAGTGCATGTTATGTGTAAAAATGGGGGGGGCGGCGCCTCCTTTCCTCTCCCTTTCCTCTCCCTTTCCTCCCCCTTTCCTCCCCCTTTCCTCCCCCTTTCCTCCCCCTTTCCTCTCCCTTTCCTCTCCCTTTCCTCTCCCTTTCCTCTCCCTTTCCTCTCCCTTTCCTCTCCCTTTCCTCTCCCTTTCCTCTCCCTTTCCTCTCCCTTTCCTCTCCCTTTCCTCTCCCTTTCCTCTCCCTTTCCTCTCCCTTTCCTCTCCCTTTCCTCTCCCTTTCCTCTCCCCTTCCAGGGCTCAGAGCTCTCCTTACTGAGCATGTGTGCCTTTAAGTCTCCACTCCCTGCTTTTCAGAGGTTAAAGAAGCTGTGTAAAATGTGTGCTTTAGGAGACTAAGGGATTTTAGCCACATTAAACCCTTTTTTTTTCTCATAAGTTTGGTTCCCAGAATTATTTTTATAAATTCATTATTAAATAATAAAGCATTTATTGTGCATATTTTTAGTATAACAAGCCATAGTTTGCTTGTGTGAATATTGTATAGTTTAGTAATTGTGGAGGTGCAATGACAATATACTGGTAAATGAGTCAACCCTTGTAAATATTTAACATATTTTTTTTATCTTTCAGTTATTGGATAATGTTGAAAACAAAATGAAAGGCACATGTGTTGAAGGAACTATTCCAAAATTATTCAGAGGGAAGATGGTGGTAGGTATTTGTTTTAACCACTTATGTACTAGCCTGTAATACCCCTTCATTACCAGGCCACTTCTCACTTTTTAGTGCTATGATAGTTTGACAATTACGCTTGTCATTCAACACGATTACCAAATTAACTTTTTCAAGATAAAGCTTTATTTTGGTGATATTTAAAGGAGAAGTATAGCTAAAGATTTTTTTTTTTTTACTTTACCTTTTCTATGGATCAAAGGAGTACAGTTCATTCTGCACTCCTGTGACCCTTTTTTCCTTATGGTCGCTGTTTTGTAAATACATTTTTTCCTCCTGCATTGATGGGGTGGCACGAATTAGCAGGCACTGATGATCAGTGCCCTGGTTACCTGTACAGGTCTCCCCTGCGAGGAGATTCCGCTGATTGGTCCTCAGTGTGAGGCGAGGAGAGCGCGATAAATGTCACTTCTGTGTTTACATGTGATCGGCTGTGATTGGACACAGCTGATTAGAGGTCGTCCGATATATCGGCCGATTTTTGGCTGGTTTATTCTAATACAAAAGCCGATATAAAAAAAAAAAAAACTTCAGCGCGGCTTGCAAATAACTTATTTCATAGAAGTCAATGCAAGTTGCCTGAAGTTTCCCGTGGAGATGGAGTGACTCATCTCTGGGCAGCCTGCCAAGTGAGTGAAAAGAAGAAACGTATCTCTTATCAATGAACTGAAATCCTGTGTAGAAGTTCTCAGTTTAACCATTTAAAGGCTAAATCTTTTCTGACACTTGTAGCTTACAAGTAAAAATCCTGTATTTTCTGCTAGAAAATCACTTGGAACCCCCAAACATTAGATATATTTTTTTTAGCAGAGACACGAGGGAATAAAATGGCGGTTGTTGCAATATTTTATGTCACACGGTATTTGCGCAGCGGTCTTTCAAACGCAATTTTTTGGGGAAAAATACACTTTAATGAATGTTAAATAAAACTAAACTTTTTATTTTTTTTGTCAAACTTTTGATTACCTGTCTTTGTGCCTGCTTCCTGATTCCCTTACCGAAGATGGCGGCGGCAGCACCCGAGAGCCGAGAGAGAGATCGGCTTCGGGTGCTGACATCGCGGGCGCCCAGGACAAGTGTCCATATATTAAAAGTCAGCAGCTGCAGTATTTGTAGCTGCTGACTTTTAATATATATATTTTTTTTTTTTGGCGGAACTCTGCTGCTTTCACACTGGAGCGGGCAGGCGTTGGTGGTAAAACGCAGCTAGTTTTAGCTGCGCTTTACCATTTTAGCGGCGATATTCGGCTGCTAGCGGGGCGCTTATAACCCAGCTAGCGGCCGAGTAAGAGGTTAAATACGCCCGTGTAGCACCGCTGCAGAAGCGCTTTGCAGGCGCTTCGGCAGCAGTGCCCATTCATTTCAATGGGCAGTAGTGGTGAAGGAGCGGTATACACCGCTCCAAAGATGCTGCTTGCAGGATTTTTTTTTTAACGTCCTGCCAGCGCACCGCCTCAGTGTGAAAGCACTCAGGCTTTCACACTGAGACTGCAGGGGAGCTGTTTTGCAGCCATTTTTACAGGTGCTATTTTTAGCCCAAAAGTGCCTGAAAAACTCCCCAGTGTGAAAAGGGGTCCAACTGTTAGTTTTTTTTTTTTTTCCCCCCTTCATCTCATAAAATCTAAAAAAATCGGCCTAACATATCGGCCCAAAAAAATGGGCATCCATCGGCCACAGCGATTTCTAAATATCGGCATCGGGCAGAGAAAAACCCATATCGGTCGACCTCTACAGCTGATCACATGTGTAAAGAGTCACATAATCAGCTCTTTACCGAGATTGGGCCCCCCCCCCCCCCCCCAGGGGCGTGTGAGAGCGGTAACACTTGGGGCAATGTCTATACAGCGGGTGGGAGGTTAATAGCCATTGGGTATTATTATTATTATTATTATTATTATTATTAAAAAGAATAATAATTACTACTATATAAATGAGACCAAAGATGGGGGGGGGGGGGGATAGAAAATATTATAAAACGCATGAAATAAAAATACCAGGACTGTAATAAAAAAAATACCAGGACTGTAATAAAACTACCAACATGGCCTCTTTTTTGAAAATACACCAAAGTAACCAAATTTTCGCAATTTTTTTTTGTAAATAACGTGATGTGCTGGTTTTGGGGGGGGGGGGGGGGGTTAAAACATTAAGCATGGTAATGGTTCACTAAATACAATAAATGTACAGGTCATACAGAATGAGGAGGAGATGGTGTTGTATGTTCAGATGTGCAGACTTAACCACCAGCCTACCTCCCGCCATCATATGATGGCGGGACGATGAGGTTCTCGTTCTGGGCGGACGTCATAAGACGTGATTGCCTTTCCAAGCCACTAGGGGGTGCGCGCCCAATGCCCGGCAGCCTCGATGGCCGCCGGGGACCCGCGATTGCCCAGTAACTGAGCAGAACCGTGGATCTGTGTGTGTAAACACATAGATCCACGTCCTGTCATGGAGATGAGACCGATGGTGTGTCCCTATGTACATAGGGACAACCATCGGTCACCTCCCCCAGTCAGTCCCCTCCCCTACAGTAAGAATCACTCCCAGGGAACACATTAAACCCCTTGATCGCTCCCTAGTGTTAACCCCTTCCCTGCCAGTCACATTTATATAGTAATCAATAAATTTTTATAGCACGGATCTCTGTATGAATGTGAATGGTCCCAAAAATGTGTTAAGTGTCCGATATGTCTGCCGCAATATCGCAGTCATGATAAAAATCGCTGATCGCCGCTATTACTAGTCAAAAATAAATAATAAAAATGCTATAAATCTATCCCCTATTTTGTAGACGCTATAAATTTTGCGCAAACCAATCAATATACGCTTATTACTATTTTTTCTACTAAAAATATGTAGAACAATAAATATCGGCCTAATCTGAGGAAAAAATGTGTTTTGAAAAAAATTTGATATTTATTATAGCAAAAAAAAAGTTGTTTTTTTTTTTCAAACTTGTCACTCTTCTTTTGTTTATAGCTCAAGAAATAAAAAGCGCAGAGGTGATCAAATGCCACCAAAAGAAAGCTCTATTTGTGGGGGGAAAAAATGATAAAAATGTAATTTGGGTACAACGTTGCATGACCGCGCAATTGTCATTCAAAGTGTGACAGCGCTGAAAGCTAAAAAATGGCTTGGGCAAGAAGGGGGTGAAAGTGCCCTGTAGGCGAGTGGTTAAAGTGGTTGTAAACCCTCTCATACTATTTGCACCGACAGGTAAGCCTACATTAAGGCTTACCTGTAGGTGCTTGCAATATCTCTTTAACCTCCATGGTTAATGAGATATTCGCAAAAAATCGTGCACCGATGTCTACGGCGCATGCGCGCTGTAGACAACGGTGCAGGCGCACTGAGCGCGCTGGGTCTTGAATTGGAAAGTGCCGGAAACACGTGCATGCGCGGGGATCATGCCGGTTCCGCCCGTGTTCGCGGGAGTGACGTCATTGCCGCTCCGGCCAGTCATAGCGGCGATACCCGTTAGTCACTCCGGGTATCATGGCGGCGGAGGAGAGGAACGATGGTCACTTTGGGGGCTTCGATCTAAGGTAAGTAATTCATAATGAGCTAGTATGCTAGTCATACTAGCTCATTATGCCTTTGTCTTGAAGGTTTTTTTTATTTTTATTATGTTTTTCTGGGTTTACAACCACTTTAAGGGAGTTAAAAAGTTAAGAGAATTCTGGGATATGACTAATCTTAAAAATACTCCCGCAACACACATGCTTACTAACCTGTGTGACAACACTGAAGAAATTATACTTTTCTTCAATGTAAAGTAGTGAGTGTACAGCTTGTATAACAGTGTAAATTTGCTGTCCCCTCAAAATAACTCAACACAAAGCCCTTAATGTCAACAAAAAAAACTGAGCACACCCCTAAGTATAAAATATCCAAATTGAGCCCATTAGCCCTTTCCCCTCTTGCTTTCTGAGGATCTGAAAAAAATGAATTCTTGCTCTACATAAAGATGGTCTAGGGCAGTGTCAGCATGTCAGTGCTCAGACCATACGCGGCACACACTGCATCAAATTGGTCTGCATGGCTGTCGTCCCAGAAGGAAGACTCTTCTAAAGATAATGCATAAGAAAGCCCACAAACAGTTTGCTGAAGACAAGCAGACTAAGGACATGGATTATTGGAACCATTTGCTGTGGTCTGATGAGAGACCAAGATAAACGTATTTGGTTCATGTGGTGTCAACCAGGTGATGAGTACAAAGACCAGTGTTTCTTGCCTACAGTCAAGTATGGTGGTGGGAGTGTCATGGTCTGAGGCTACATGAGTGCTGCCGGTGATCTGCCAAGCTTGTTCCGCCTAACGGTGGTTCCAAGCTTGACTGCGCAGGCGCAATCCGAGGCAACAGAAATCTCTGAGCTTAAACAGCTGTTCGGCAGCGCCTGCGTAGTCAAGGGGGGGAAGCATATCGATAAGACGCGCTCGCTCCCGATGCTTCATTACACATGCCGCTTTCCTATTCATACAGCAAGGGGCGGCTCAGATGTGATAATGAGCAGTGCAATTTGTTTGTTTATCCACAACGCTCTATCCAGCAAGGGGCTGGATAGAGTGTCGTGTATAAACAAACAAATCGCACTGCAGAATATGACATCTGAGCCGCCCCTTGCTGTATGAAGAGGAAAGCGGCGTGTGTAATGAAGCATCGGGGGCGAGCGCGTCCACAGTTGCCGAAACTATGGTTCCTCCTATCGCTCTGGTTCCCTCTTTACTGCGAAAGCCAAGCCGACGGCAATCTCCGAGCTTCAACAGCTGTTCGGCTGCGCCTGCGCAGTTGAGCTTGGAACCATACAGATAGGGGAACCAGAACGACAAGTCACCGGTACAGGGAAGCTACAGTTCATTGAGGGAACCATTATGCCAACATGTACTGTGACATACTGAAGCAGAGCATGATCCCCTCCCTTCAGAGACTGGGCCGCAGGGCAGCATTCCAACGACCCCAAGCACACCTCCAAGTACGGACACTGCCTTGCTAAAGAAGCTGAGGGTAAAGGCGATGGACTGGCCAAGCATGTCTCCAGACCTAAACCCTATTGAGCATCTGTGGGGCATCCTCAAACGGAAGGTGGAGGAGCGCAAGGTTTTCAACATCCACCAGCTCTGTGATGTCATCATGGAGGAGTGGAAGAGGACTCCAGTGGCAACCTCTGAAGCTCTGGTGAACGCCATGCCCAAGAGGGTAAAGGCAGTGCTGGAAAATGGTGGCCACACACAATATTTACAATTTGGGCCCAATTTGGACATTTTCACTTAGGGGTGTACTCATTTTTATGGCCAGCGGTCTAGACATTAATGGTGTGTTGAGTTATTTTGTGGGGACAGCAAATTTACACTGTTATACAAGCTGTGCACTCACTACTTTACATTGTAGCAAAGGGTAATTTCTTCAGTGTTGTCACATGAAAAGCTATAATATATTTACAAAAATGTGAGGTGTGTACTTTTGTGATATACTGTATTTACCTGTTTTCATGCTGCTGCAGTCTGGTTATGTGATCCTGCTCACCTGTGTAAGCAAGTGCTGCTGCAGGTGAGATGAGGGAGAGCCACAACAGATGGGCCTTAGTAAGTCTATGTGTGACGTCACTGCATAGGGTATCCCACCAAAAAAAGCCGAGTGCTCTCTCTTCTCCTATGGCGCTGACTGACGTGAGAATTCACGCTACCAGACTAGAGTGGTGTGAAATTAGGCAAGTATATACGCATCCATCTTACACAGGTTAGCAAGCATAGGTGTTAGGCTGGAGGATGGGGATATTTTGTATCAGTTTGGTTTAGCTCTGCACACTGTCCTTAATGGGTCCACTGATTTTTAATAAGCATTCCCCACTCCCATTATTCAAAAATGTACTGCGATACAGGTTCACCTGAGAGCTTTAAACCACTTTAGTCCCAGCGCTGTTGAACTACTTGCTGGCCCGCTCCTGCAGATATACTGCAGTGGGGTGGTACGGGCAGGCTATGTATGTATGTGTGTGTATGTATCTGCTGCCATTCAGGAACAGCGCAGCCCTCCTGTGACCGCTGTGTCCACCAGACACAGCGGATCACTGGTAACACGTATCGTGTGATTGGTCATAGCGATCACATAACAATGTAAACAACCTGTCATGGCTTTCAATTCATAAACAGCTTGCTTACTGTTTTGATCTATATTTGGCCCAAAGCAATCACATGGTACCTGGCTACTTGTACCATGAGATTAGCTCAGCTCAGGGATGCTTAACCTGTGGCCCTTCAGCTGTTGCGAAACTATAAGTCCCATGAGGCATTGCAAGGACTAGGCAGAACAAAAAAAAACACCTGGCTACGCCCATGGGCCGTCCTCAGCCAGTATATAACCCTTTCCCTGCTCTAGGTGTTCCGTTTTTTTTCCCCTGCCTAGTCAGGAGTAAGAACCTGGTTCCCTACTGGGATCTCTAGTCCTGGGAATTTTTTGTTTTCCTTTTTTCCTGGATTTTTTTCCGGTGAGATCTACAATCAACTGCCGGGCTGGGCGACAGACTGACAGAGAGTCCCACCAGTCTGGTCAGCGAGCACGTGCAGACCTCAGCTACGCGCTAGGTCGGCTGCAACATAGCCCCACTGGACCGGGGCTGGCCCTGCAAGTTAAACTTCTTGCAAGGTCGCATACAACCGGGTCGCGGAGGCCTCTGTCACAACGTTCCTCATAGCCGACAGCCTCCCCACTTCAGTGGCGAGGAGGATCTGTCTGGGAGCGTTACCCGCGCACATCGCTGAAACGGTAAGTAGGAGGCCCCCCGCCTCTCCTTCCCTGTAGGGGTGGGGGGCGCGGGTACTCTCTGGGGTAGTCGGTACCCCCTGGGTGAGGCCCAGGCTTCTGGCCTATGAGCTTGGTAGGCACACGGTCCTTTTCCACCCTCGGGGTTGTTAATGGTGGGGTATCCGGTGGGGGGATGCAATGGTGGCCTGGGAGGCGGGTGATCGGAGACCTCGCAATTCAGGCCGCGGTTTTGCGGCTGGCGGACAAAAATTTAGGCCGCGGCCTTCCGGCTGGGAGTGGTCCGGTCCCCCGCAGGCCGCGCACTCAAGGCCGGTTGGCCGAAAATTTAGGCCGCGGTTTTGCGGCCTACCGGCGGTTTTGCTGGGTCCTCCCCCCGGCCCGCGTTCTCGCGGCTGGCAGCTAACAGCGGGTCTGGTCCTCCCGGCCAGCGGCTGAAAATTTAAGCCACGGCTTTGTGGCCTACCCGCTGATTGGGCCGGTCCTCGCGACCGGCGGTCAAAAATTTAGTCCACGTCTTTGCGGCCCACCAGCTCGGAGCGGTCTCTCCCCCCCCCCCCGGTGAGTTTTGGGGTAGCTTAGTATATGGCACCCCTGCCCTCACCTACCTCCTCTGTCTCGAACAGTCTGATCTGGCTCTGCTGCCGAGGACATGGCCCACACTCCCTATCCTCTCAGGGATTGAGGGTGACTGCAGGAGTGGGCCGTATTGCGCGGCAAAATCGTTCCCTTCTCCCTCTTATTTTGACAAATTTGTCAATGGGGACTGGGAGTGTCTAAAAACGCTTGCTGTAAGGTACCCTTTTTGGGAGGTTCCCCCCCCCTGGAAGGGACCCCTCTGTCTCTAGGCTGCTCAAGTTAGCCAGGGTTCCAATAGAGGAATCTCTGGTTTTTATAGGTCCAGCTGACTTACTTGGAGAGGGTGCAGAATCCCCCTGCCTTTGCTGCATTGGCGGCCCTGTTGATCTGGGCACTGAAGTTGTCCGCTAGGCTGCTTGACCGCAGTTCCCCTGGTTGCTGAGCTCTGTTTTCCTCAGGGGTGCTTAGCCATGTGTTTTTTGGGGGGGGGGGGGGCTACCCTGAATGCTGTCATGTCGCGTCCTGTTTTTTTGTCTGTTACAAGATCGTTTTTCAGGTTGTGTTCCTCCAAACTGTTTTGCCTTGAATGGGCGTTTGTCACCAGTCTGCTGGCTGGTCTCCACGAGGGGCTGTGCAAGCCTCGTTGCTGCAGAGTGGGATTGTTCCGGTTTCTGTGCTGAGAACAGTTTCAGGGGTTTTATTTAAAACTGTTCAGTCTGAACGATGGAGGGCATGTTACATTTCATTTTGGACTTCAAGGCCCTGACCTGCCTTGTGTGAGTACAGAAGTTCAGGATGGAGTCCATTCCGCACGGCGGTGGCGCTTCTTCATCATGGGAACTTTGACGTCTATCGGCATCACGAATACTTAGTTACGTATTCTGTTATGTGCCCGACTCCAGCACTTTCTCCACTTTGCTGTGGATGCGGAGCATTATGAGCATGTGGTGTTGACCCTTTGGGTCTGGCCACCACTCCTCGGGTGTTCACAAGGTTATTGGCCCTAGATCTGGCATGGTTGCGTCAGTGGGGGTTTGCGGTCCTGGGCTGCCTGGACGATCTTCCTCTCTCTCCTCGGCTACCCCGGGGAGCAACATAGTTTCCCATACAAACCTTGACTGATTTCAGCTGGCGTCTATGCCATTGAAGGTCTGCTTTGGCACTGCCGAAAATGTTGGATTATCTGAGCCTGACCCGGGCTTCAGTTCTGGACACAGATTTCAGAAGTTGCATGCTGCGTTTTTTCATGGATTGTCCAGCAGGTTGGCTCCTCTGCGGATCTGCTTGTGAGTGTTGGGTCCAATGATATGTCTTTTTGAGGCGATTTCCATTTGCACAGTTCCATACAGGCTCCCTTCGGGGAGATCCTGGCATAATGGGACAAATGCCAAAAGTCTCTGGGCAATCGGTTTTGAGATTTCCTAGTCTGGTGGCGTCGCTCTCTGGTTCTTCGCCAGGGTAAACCCCTTTCTCCCGTGGTATTGAACAGGGTGACCACCAATGTCCATCTGTCCGGGTCGGGAGATTTCCTGGGACTGAGCTTGGCTCAGGGTCGTGTGCGTTTGTGGAATCCGGACTACCGAGTAATATCCTGAACTTTCATGTGATTTTAAACTAGTTCTGAATCATGGACGGATTGATTTCGGGGACTCCCGGTACAGATCCACTCGGACAAGGCATCGCGGTGGCTTGGGTCCTTCACCAGGGTGGGCCAAATTGGCTGTTGGTGGCCCTGGCTGTTGCCAGTATCCTCTGGTGTTCAGTGTCGTTCTGATCCTTTCTGGCGTACGGTTGTCCAGTAATGGAACACTGTCAGTCAAATAACTCAGTTGGCTAGGGTTGTACCGCGGGGTGGGCCCTTCATTGGGCTGTTTCATCGGATTTGTCTCCGCTGGGGCACTCCTGAGGAAGATCTGTTTGCGTCCTGGCTTAGCAGGACGGTACCAAGGTTTCTGGCAAGATCACGGGATCTTCTGGTGGCCCTACTCTGCCTTAACTCAACAACAGCTTCCGCTGTGGCTTTTTGCGCAGGATCGTGACTGCGGGAATTCCGGTAATTTTATTGACTCCGGATGGGTCCTGTTGGTCTGGGGCTGTGATGAGCCGGGTGCTGCAGGTTCAACACTGCTGATGGCTAGGGAGTCTACCTTCTAGGAGGTTCTACCTCTGGATGTGGACAACGCATATATCCTGGTGTGAGTCACTGGGCAGTCATCCCCGTTCTTTTTCGGTGGCTCTGATTCCAACCTCCATTTACAGGGGGGATGAGCAGCAAAGGGCCTTGGTGCCATCAAAGGCCCGGTGTCAGTCTGGGTGGTCGTCTTTGGCGTCCCCTGGTCTCGCACTTCCTGGTGCATACTGTCTATTCAAGGGGTTAGACATCTGTTTTCCTCCGGTGCGGTTTCTTCTTACCGCCGTGGGATCTGAGCTTTGAAATTTTGATTCGCAAAAGCCTCTATCTCTAAGTATTCGGGAGAGTCCACTGCTTACTTGGTCTGGATGGTGGCCTCTTGGCTACCACTTCTGCTCACAGGGTGTCGAAAATGGGGGCGTTCTCTTGGCGTTGACCTTACCTAGGTTAAGGTGGTGCGTCGTCCTTTTTTTCCATAATTACGTCCTTTGGTTTTCCATTTACATGACAACATTGTGTTGCCTGTCTTGTGTCCCTGGTCGGCACATCCCAAGGAATTTGCCTTATCTGCCCTGAATGTGTTTTTTTGGGGGGATTCGGTTGTATTTGACAGCCACTGAGTCTCTTGGAAGGGCAGGTTCACGGTACTCACGGTCGGGCCAAGACCGGGGGTTGTCTGCTTCTTCTGCGACATTTTTTTCTGGATGGATCGAACAGATGACTCTGGGCGATTCTGTCGGATCGGGTTCCTCCTTCCCCTGTTACGGCGCATTCTTCTTGGGTCCTTAGTGCTTCTTGAGCCTTCTGTCATCAGGCGTCCGTTTGCGCAGGTTGCAAGAGGGCCACTGGTCGTCGGTGTACTTTTTCACAGGTTCTATGAAGGGATGGTTTGGCATCTGTAGATGCCTCTTTTGGCCGCAAGTTTTGCATGCTGCTATTTAGAGGGTTTATTTCCTCCCTTGAAGTGGTAGCGTTCAGGTTGGGTTCCAGCTTGTCCTGGGTGAAGCTCTTGTTACCTGGTTGGCTCTTGTGTTAGCCTTGAGATTTTTGTCCCACTCATGTTTTGCACTGCTTTGGGACAATCCCAATGGTTCTGAATTAAGAAGGCTGTGTCTGTCAATGAACGAATGAGAAAATAGTATTTTTTACTTGCCATAAAATCCATTTCTCTGAGTTTGACACACCGCACCCACCCCTCTATTGAGTTTTTTTTTTATACTTCAATTACTGCTTGCTACTAAACTGTATACCTAGAGCAGGGAGAGGGGGTTATATACTGGCTGAGGATGGCCAATGGGCGTAGCCAGGTGTTGTTTTTTGTTCTGCCTAGTCCTACTCCTAATTGGAGGCAATATAACCCAATGGTTCTAAATTAAGAAGGCTGTGTCTGTCAATGAACTCAGAGAAATGGATTTTACGATATATAAAAAATCCTATTTCGCTAAGAGCTAATAAAAATAACAATATGGAGTTCTAACTGCTTGAATTTTTGGATATAAACCATGGGCATTAATCGTGATGAATCGAATGGTGAGACCAGTGAGTATGTGCACCCCTAGCATATACAGGTCCTTCTAAAAAAATTAGCATATTGTGATAAAGTTCATTATTTTCTGTAATGTACTGATAAACATTAGACTTTCATATATTTTAGATTTATTACGCACAACTGAAGTAGTTCAAGCCTTTTCTTGTTTTAATATTGATGATTTTGGCATACAGCTCATGAAAACCCAACAATCCTATCTCAAAAAATTAGCATATCATGAAAAGGTTCTCTAAACGAGCTATTAACCTAATCATCTGAATCAACTAATTAACTCTAAACACCTGCGAAAGATTCCTGAGGCTTTTAAAAACTCCCAGCCTGGTTCATTACTCAAAACCGCAATCATGGGTAAGACTGCCGACCTGACTGCTGTCCAGAAGGCCATCATTGACACCCTCAAGCAAGAGGGTAAGACACAAAGAAATTTCTGAACGAATAGGCTGTTCCCAGAGTGCTGTATCAAGGCACCTCAGTGGGAAGTCTGTGGGAAGGAAAAAGTGTGGCAGAAAACGCTGCAAAACGAGAAGAGTTGACCGGACCCTGAAGAAGATTGTGGAGAAGGACCGATTCCAGACCTTGGAGGACCTGCGGAAGCAGTGGACTGAGTCTGGAGTAGAAACATCCAGAGCCACCATGAACAGGCGTGTGCAGGAAATGAGCTACAGGTGCCGCATTCCCCAGGTCAAGCCACTTTTGAACCAGAAACAGCGGCAGAAGCGCCTGACCTGGGCTATAGAGAAGCAGCACTGGACTGTTGCTCAGTGGTCCAAAGTACTTTTTTTGGATGAAAGCAAATTTTGCATGTCATTCGGAAATCAAGGTGCCAGAGTCTGGAGGAAGACTGGGGAGAGGGAAATGCCAAAATGCCTGAAGTCCAGTGTCAAGTACCCACAGTCAGTGATGGTCTGGGTTGCCATGTCAGCTGCTGGTGTTGGTCCACTGTGTGTTTTATCAAGGGCAGGGTCAATGCAGCTAGCTATCAGGAGATTTTGGAGCACTTCATGCTTCCATCTGCTGAAAAGCTTTATGGAGATGAAGATTTCATTTTTCAGCACGACCTGGCACCTGCTCACAGTGCCAAAACCACTGGTAAATGGTTTACTGACCATGGTATTACTGTGCTCAATTGGCCTGCCAACTCTCCTGACCTGAACCCCATAGAGAATCTGTGGGATATTGGGAAGAGAAAGTTGAGAGACGCAAGACCCAACACTCTGGATGAGCTTAAGGCCGCTATCGAAGCATCCTGGGCCTCCATAACACCTCAGCAGTGCCACAGGCTGGTTGCCTCCATGCCACGCCGTATTGAAGCAGTCATTTCTGCAAAAGGATTCCCGACCAAGTATTGAGTGCATAACTGAACATAATTTGAAGGTTGACTTTTTTTTGTATTAAAAACACTTTTTTCTTTTATTGGTCGGATGAAATATGCTAATTTTTTGAGATAGGATTTTTGGGTTTTCATGAGCTGTATGCCAAAATCTTCAATATTAAAACAAAAGGCTTGAACTACTTCAGTTGTGTGTAATGAATCTAAAATATATGAAAGTCTAATGTTTATCAGTACATTACAGAAAATAATGAACTTTATCACAATATGCTAATTTTTTGAGAAGGACCTGTACACAGATCACTGTATAAGCAAGAACAGTGTAAACAAAATGTTTTAATTTTTATTTACTGTAAAAATAATTTTTTTATAAATTATTTATTTTTTACATACGATTATCGGTTTTATTTAATTTTCCCAAAACTTGTGACAAATTACAACTTCAAAAAACTTGACATTCCTCCGACTACATTTTAAAAAGGGGTCATTTGGGTGGGATTTGTACTGTTCTGGCATTTTAGGGCCTCAAGAAGTAAGAGCCGTCAGTACCTCCAGGATCAATTTATTTTGTGTGTGTGTGTGTGTGTGTGTGTGTGTGTGTGTGTGTGTGTGTGTGTGTATATATGTATGTATGTATATATATATATGTATGTATGTATGTATGTATATATATATATATATATATATATATATATTATGTATGTATATATATGCCGCAGATTTGTGTCTAAATGGACACAGGGAGCTGTTTGCTTTAGGGGCACTCGACAGGAAGAAGGGGCCAGGAGCACAGAAGAGGGACCCGAGAACAGGTGGATCTGGGCTGCTGTGTGCAAAATAACTGCACAGAGCAGGTAAATATAACATGTTTGTTATTTTCAACTATGAAGAACGAGATTTTAGTATCACTTTAACTTGTGCTCATAAGTTTACATACCCTGGCATAATTTGCTTTATTGGCCTTTTTTCAGAGAATATGAATGATAACACAAACTTTTCTTTCACTCATGGTTAGTGTTTGGCTGAAGCCATTTATTACCAATCAACTGTGTTTGCTCTTTTTTAATCATAATTGCAACAAACTACCCAAATGACCCTGATCAAAAGTTTACATACCCCAGTTCTTAATAACGTGTATTTCCCCCTTTAACATCAATGACAGCTTGAAGTCTTGTGGTATTTGTGGATGAGGCTCTTTATCTTCACAGATGGTAAAGCTGCCCATTCCTCTTGGCAAAAAGCCTCCAGTTCCTGGAAATTCTTGGGCTGTCTTGCATGAACTGCACGTTTGAGATCTCCCCAGAGTGGCTCAATGATATTGAGATCAGGAGACTGAAATGGCCACTCCAGAACCTTCACTTTATTCTGATGTAGTCAATGACAGGTCGACTTGGCCTTGTGTTTTTGTATCATTGTCATTTTGGAATGTCCAAGTACGTCCCATGCGCAGCTTCCTGGCTGAATGCAAATGTTCCTCCAGTATTTTTTGATAACCTACTGCATTCATCTTGCCATCAATTTTGACCAAATTTCCTGTGCCTTTTTTGAAGCCCACACATCCTCAAAACATCAGCGATCCACCTTCGAGTTTCACAGTAGGAATGGTGTACCTTTTTTCATCTTAGGCCTTGTTGACTCATCTCCAATTGTAGTGTTTATGGTTGTGGTTAAAAAGCTCATTTTTGGTCTCATCACTCCAAATGACTGTGTGCCAGAAGGTTTGAGGCTGGTCTCTGTGCTGTTTGGTGTATTGTAAGCGGGATACTTTGTGGCATTTGTATAGTAATGCTTTCTTCTGGCGACTCGACCATGCAGCCCATCTTTCTTTGAGTGTCTCCTTATTGTGCATCTTGAAACAGCCACACCATATGTTTTCAGAGGGTCCTGTATTTCACCTGAAGTTATTTGTGGGGTTTTCTTTGCATCCCGAAAAAAAAATTCCTGGCAGTTGTGGCTGAGATTTTAGTTGGTCTACCTGACCGTGGTTTGGTATCAACAGAACCCCTCATTTCTTTTATCGTCCATGGAATGACACGGCTTCTTTAACACTTTACCTGTGGGTTATGTGCCTGCTTGCAGGAGAAGACCTAGGCAGAATGTGAAATGTTAAACATACATTCTAAAAAGCCAGAGCTGAACAGCCCCCGTCCAGGGGGGACGGTCCCTCCGGACATAACCCTCCCACTGCAGTCAGCAGACATCCATTTTTTTTCTGCCTAGCAGAAGAAGACATGGCTCTCTCAGGAGCCTGTCTCCTGACCTATATTTTATTCCTTTTGGAATTTTTCGTGTTTTATTTTTGAGACCACCTTTCAACTGTCGGCTGGGCATCAGGTTGGGTACAAGATATCCTTGTAGTCTTCCCTGTCCGACCATCGAGCGTGCTGATCCTCACCGTGTGTGTGTGTGTGTGTGTGTGTGTGTGTGTGTGTGTGACTCAGTTCACGACATGCCCCACGACTCCAGGGGTTGGCCGGTGATCTTTTTATGCTCCGTGGTCCTCTCAAGATTGAACAGTCCTGCTGTATCTTTTACGGTGGACCAGGCCGACAGCTACTCCGTACCACACTGTGATAGTCCTGTCAGAAACACACAAGTGGGTCATTCGGGGGACGGGTAAGTAGTCTCTTCTGCTTGCAGGTGAGTACATGCTGTGTTTCTGTGTGGGGGATTTTCCCTGTCTTCCCCTGCCTTTTTATTGTCGCTCTGTCACCATTGCGGGTGCTGTGCTGTGTGGGGTGCCTGGGGGTCATACTGTCCTGGGGGGGTGCTCATGGCTGTCTGCATATCGCTGGGGCTGTTTTCTGAGTGTCTTGAGGCCTGGGCGCCATTCTGCGCCATGTTTGTGTATGTTTTTTACTTTTCATTGGCGGCCATCTTGGCGTGGATCGCCTGAGCACATTGCGGCGGCCATTTTCTTGAAGCCGCGTGCATTTTAGGCACTTGTTTGGCCTCTATCGCAGCTGGGAACGGCGTGTATCTCCTCACACTCTCCTCTCAGCTCACTCACGCTTATACAGCGCGGCGCAGGCAGCGGAACCGAGCGGTCCTGGTCTGGGTTGGTGAGTCCCCTGGACATGCCCCTCCTCAGTCAGCACAGCTTGTGGGTGGACTTTTTTTCTGAGGAGTGTCAGAGGGGAAATAATAAAGTCTGTGTCACCAGCTTCCCCATGCATGTCAGCGGCAACAGGCAGTGCTCCAGCACCTGCCGTCCCTATGGACCAGTTGTCGGCAGTCCTGGAAACATTTCTTACCAGGATTGAAGCGGTGTGCGAGCCCAAGGGAGCAAAAAAGCGCCCTTTCCCCACATTATCTACACAAGGGGAGTGCTCTGTTTAAGATATGGGCCTAGCTGCTGCTGCTCAGGACCCTAGCTCTGAATATTTTAATGGTTTTGAACAGGACATTCCTTGTGGGGAAGACTCCAGTTCTGAGTCGGTAAATGACAGGGCGCTTGTTAGTGAACTCATTGATGCTGTGAGGGACACTCTCAAGCTGGATGCTGCGGCTGTGGAACCTCAGGCGGAGGCAGTCTCCTTTTTTGGTTATTTTAAGGCCAAGCCTTCTAAAAAGGTTTTTCCATATGCACCTTTCTTTGACCAGTTCATTGACCAGGTTTGGGAAAAGGCCTTTGTCTATCGGATACCCTTTTGAAGAAGCCCTGCTTAAAAAGTGGGCTTCTCCCCCCAGTGGTCGACCCTCCGTTTGCCCGTTTGAACAAGGCCACCACTCTCCCGATGGAGAGGACTCCTGCCTTTTTTAAGGACCCCACTGACAGGAGGTCAGAAGTGGTGAGCAGAGCCATGTTTGCCTTGTTGGGATCCGCCTTACGGCCTGTTGTAGCGGCGACCCTTGTGTCTCAGACACTCACGGAATGGGCAAAAATTTTGCACCAGACTGTACAGGAGCATAATCTTCCTTCAGACACTCTTGCTCTGGCCCACCAAATGGTGCAGGGCCTGATGTGTGCGACGCGTTTGGACGCGGCCTCTTTAATATCCAGGGCCACTGTTTACGCGGTGGTACTGCGTCGTCTTATCTGGTTGAAATGCTGGTCTGCTGACCTAGCCTCTAAGAAGCTCCTGACGGATCTACCCTTTAAGGGTGGTAGACTTTTCGGTGCTGCTCTGGATGACATCATCAAGGATGTCACGGGAGGTAAAAGCACTCTTCGTCCTCAGAATATCAAGGGTAAGGAGGCCCGCCGTAAACCGGGTCCTTCCTTTCCAGCAAAAGTTTTTTTTTCGTCAGTCTACGGGTAAGCCCTCCCAGACTGACAACAGTGCGGCTGGTGGACACAAGCGCCCTTGGGTCCGTAAGCCGAACAAAGGGGCTCCCAAGCCCGCCTCCGCGTGAAGTCTTGCCCCCGCCCAAGTCTGTGGTGGGGGGACGACTTTGCAGGTTCATGGATTGGTGGACCTCCCGGTTCTCCGACCGGTGGGTGTGCAAGGTGGTCACATCAGGATACAGGTTAGAGTTCAGTTCCTGGCCCCCAGACTGATTCTTCCCCTCAAATCTCCCTCTCCTTCCTGCCTGTCGGGCGGCCCTCTTAGGGGCCGTACAGGATTTGATCAGGTCCGGAGTGGTTGTGCCTGTACCGTCACAGGAGAGGTTTCAGGGGTTCTTCTCGAACCTGTTTGTTGTCCCGAAAAAGGACGGGGTACGGCCAATCCTGGACCTCAAGGCCCTGAATGACTTTGTGAAGGTGCAAAAATTCTGCATGGAATCTATTCACATGGTGATCGCTACACTCTATCGAGTGGATTTTCTGGCGTCCTTGGACACCAAGGACGCCTACTTGCATTTTTCGATCTGCGCAAGTCACCAAAAGTTTCTGCGCTTTGCGATCGGCCAAGTCCACTATCAATTTGTGGCTCTTCCCTTCGGCCTGGCCTCGGCACCAAGGGTGTTCACCAAGGTGCTTGCTCTGGTTCTACCTTTGCTGAGACAGCGAGGCATTGCGATCATGGGCTATCTATACAATCTTCTTCTAAGAGCAGACAATGGCTCAGAATTATTAGAAAGTGTGACTATCGTTAGTCAGACCCTCAGGGACTTCGGGTGGCTCCTGAACATTTCAGAAGTCAGTCCTGGTCCCGACTCAGCGTTTGGAGTATCTAGGTTTGACCCTGGACTCCTTGGAGGCAAAGGTATTCCTACCCCCGGAGAAGTTACTGACACTTCAGTCTGCAGTGCGGGTCCTGACGTCCCGAAAATGGTCATCAATCCGTTTTTTGCATGAGTCTTTGGACTCATGGTGGCCTCGTTTGAGGCCGTTCCGTATGCCCAATCACACACACGGGCATTACAGAAAGAGATCCTGTCCGCTTGGGACAAATCCCAATTGTCCTTTGATCTTCAGATTCAGGTGGTTCACCCAGTCCCCGGCTCTTCGGTCCGGGAAGTCATTCCACCCCATCCAGTGGACGGTGATCACGACGGACGCCAACCGGACGAAGCCCGTCTACCAATCAATGTCCTGGAAATACAGGCAATAAGACTGCCTCTCCTCGTGGTCGAAGAGACTACAGGGTCGCTCCCTCAGGATCCAGTCGGACAACGCCACGGCGGTGGCGTATGTCAACCATCAAGGGGGGACTCATAGCTCAGCTGCGACTTCCGAGGTCGCTTGCATTCTAAGGTGGCCGAAAGAAGCGTGCCGGCTCTGTCGGCCGTCTACATTCCGGGCGTAGACAACTGGCAGGCGGACTATCTGGGTCGCCAGACGCTGGACCAGGGAGAGTGGTCCTTGCACCCGGAGGTTTTTTTTTTTTAAAGTTTTATTTATAGCTTTTGACATAACAAACAGACCCAGCGGGCCATACACAAACTATTTACAATTCTTCAGCATTGGCTCCCTCTCCCTCCCTCCAGACCCCCACCCAGCAACAGGAATTTATAAAGTCACTTTAACTCGGTCACAGTCATGTTGTTTGGAAATGTCACATAATCACAATCATATTCAACTCCTAATGCAAGTGCATTTCTAATGGGTGTCACTCAATCCGCCACCCTAAGTTCACTATTCATCCAACTGCCCCATACTTTATCAAATTTCTGAGGTGCGCCCCTACTAGCATACTTAGCTTTTTACAGCTCTATTCACCACCCCCTTCCATGCTGATACAGCGGGCGGATTGGGCTTTTTCCATGATAACACTATCAGTTTCCTGGCGTAATATATGAGAATCGTCAACAGAGTACGAGTCGCTCTCCTTGGGGCTAGATTGTCTACCAGTCCCAAGCGGCATACCTCAATTGAAGGCTGTACCTGGATAGCGGTCACCTCAGCTATGCAGTCGGCAACCCCCCCCTCCAGAACCCCTGGATGGATGAGCAATTACAGAAGACATGTATGAAATCGGCCGTGAGGGAACTGCACCACCAGCAACAAGGAGACTGTAGGGAATATGTTGGCCAGTCTAGCCGGCGTAAGATAGATGCGATGCAGGAATTTAAATTGGATGAGATGGACCCTAGCAGAGACCTATCTAGTAAAATGAATGTCCCATACATCATCCCACCAAATGCATGTCTGAGCTGAAGAAAACGAAACAAGTGAGTGTTTGGGCAGATTAAACTTTGCTTTAAGGGCGTCAAACTGTAAGTTTCCCACCCCCCACTATGTCCTTCAGAGTCTTAATGCTATATTTAGTCCAGGTGACTGGATCGGGGTACTCACAAAAGTGTGCCAACTGAGGATTCTTCCAAAGTGGTGTGTAAGGAGAAATCTCCGAGGCGCCACTCGCCTTATTCACTGCCAACCATGCCCTACAGGCGGCACGCATGGATATTGTGAGCCTATACGGAGCCCTGATACCCCGAAGCGGGAGATGCGTCAGTGCCTCATAAGAACCAACAGCCGCCTCTAGCGGTAGAGTAAACCCCCTGTGGACAAATACTAGCTGACCGGCTAAGAAATACTGGTGGAAGTCCGGGACCGCCAGTCCCCCTTGTTTCCACGGCAGTTGTAACACCCGGAATTTAATTTGGGGGTGTCGTCCCTGCCATAGGAAAGTTATGAGACTGTCTATTTTTAAAAAAAAATATCTCGGTATCCAGACCGGGGAATTCCGAAATATACACAAAAACAAAGGTAAAAATTTAATTTTCACTAAATTCACCCTACCAATGAGCGTCAAAGGTAAGTTTTGCCATGCCTGTAGCCTGGATCTCAGTTTAGTCAAAAGTGGATCAACATTCAAGGCAACAAAATCCGACACGGAATTAGAAATGTTTAACCCCAGATATTTGAGCACCTCCACCAGCTGTAAAGGACAATCTACAGGAATCTCGCACCTGGGGGATAGCGTCCTGAGTGAGAGAATTTGGGATTTTCCCCAGTTGACTTTCAGACCCGAAAAACGTGCAAAAGAATTTAGGATATCTAGTGCTGCCGACAAGGAATTTCCGGAGTCCCGCAAAAAAAGAATAATGTCGTCCGCATAGAGTGCCGTCTTTTCGGTCAAGTCACCCACCGTGATCCCCCGCACCTCCTCAGAGGCCCGCCAGGCCGCAGCCAAGGGTTCAATCATGATGGAGAAAAGACCCAGGGACAAAGGGCTACCCTGGCGAGTGCCCCTCCGTACTGGAAATAATTTCCGATAACATATTGTTTAACTTAATGGCCGCTGTAGGGGAATGATATAGAATGTCGATCCACTTCCTGAAATGAGGCCCGAAACCGAATACTTCCAGCACCACCTTCATGTAATTCCAGTCAACGGAATCAAAGGCCTTCTCCAAATCTAAAAAGACCAGTATCCCTCCGCTGGAACTGTCTGGGCCCAACTGCGTGTGGGTGAAAACCCTACGCAGATTGATATCCGTGGCTTTCTTGGGCATAAAACCTGTCTGGTCAGGGGAAATAACATGGTGCAAGACCGACAAGTCTAGTAGCCAACATCTTGGTAAGTATTTTGAAGTCCATATTCAGTAAAGAAATGGGCCTATAAGAAGAACATAGCATTGGGTCCTTGTCTGGCTTGGCCAACAGTACAATATGAGCCTCATAAAAGGAGGGGGGAGGCCCTACTTCTGAAAACAGTCAGCATACAATTGCAGTAGTCTAGGCACCAGGATCTCCGAGTAACGACGGTACCAGTCAATTGGCAGACCATCAGGACCCGGAGCCCTGCCACCAGGAAACAACCCAACTGCGGAAACCACCACCTCCTCCCTGAACGCGGCATCAAGAAAATTACGAGATTCCTCTGGCAGCTCGGGCAACCGCAGGGTCTCCAATGTGACCCCAAGGTCACCCGTGTCATAGGGATCTATAGGAGAGTACAGAGACTTATAGAAGGATACAAACTCACGTACTACGTCCTCCCTGTCACTCAACAGGTGTCCAGACTGGGACAGTACGCAGGGCACTACCGTCGGGGACGTGTCACCAGCCGTCAAAAAAGCGATTACCGGTTTTATCCCCCTGTTCAAAAACGCGACGCACTCTTTTGCAGATGACAAGTAGTCGCCTCTCGGTAATGGAGAGAGATACGTTCCTCCTCGCAAACCGCAACTGAGCCAACGTGTCAGGAGAAGGTGAGTCCGCATTAGCCTTAGCGCACCACTGCTCCCTGTCATGGAGTTGTTTTTCTACACTATTCCGCTCGATTCTCAGGGCTTTTATGGCTGATATGTATACCCCCCTAGTGGTGGCCTTGAAGGCCTCCCATTCCGTGTGCAATGTGGCCGATCCCTCGTTGACCTGCCAAAATGCATCAATGTGTGGTTGCAGCATCTCTTCCACAGAGGGTTCCCCCACCCAACCAGGGGATAAACGCCAGACTCTCCTTGAATTCTGGGAACCCATATGCAAGGTAATCTGGAGAGGAGCGTGATCCGAGACACCCCCCCCAGAAGGTAGGACGTCTCAGTCACCAGAGGCAATGATGCTCCATTAGCAAACGCCAGGTCTATTCTGGAGAACGAAGCATGTACCGAGGACAAATATGAATAGCATCTGTCAGTAGGATGCTTCCACCGCCAGATCTTAGTACGACCCGCAGCATCCGCCCAATGTGACAAGTCACGGTTTGGAGCCCTATGTGGGTTAGACGTGTCCAACTTATAATTGAGAACATTATTAAAATCCCCAGCCATCAACAACTGAAATGGAGCGGGAGGTGCCAATTTCTCCAACACCTCATACAGGATATTGCCTGTAAAAGGAGGGGGAATATATACATTTACCAGGGCCAACTTACGAGAGTAAACTTCAATTATGACCACTAAATACCTTCCCCCAGGATCTGTGATCACTGTGTCTATGGAGCAAGGTAGGGACTTGTGCAACAAAATAGATACACCCCTAGCATATGACGAATAGGTGGCATGTATGGCTCTGTGCATCCAGGGACGCTTCATGGCCAGAATTTTGTTGCCTAATAAATGCCTTTCCTGTAAAAACATTATGTGAGGATGTTGGGCCTGCAAAAATTTCAGCACCAAAGCTCTCTTGTATTTATAATTCAATCCCCTGACATTCCAAGAGGTGATTTTAACGTTTAAAGACATGACTGTAATTCAGAAATTTGCCACAAGATGGGGGCCTAGGAGCACAGGAGAGGTCCAGAAGTACACAGAGCCACACAAGCTGAAGAATAACTATAACATCTCTACAGACAGTACTTTGTGTCTGAGCCCGTTTCTGAGTGTCCCCCGGCCCACCAATTGTGGAACGCCGAGGATGACACCACAAACTAGCAGCCCCAAAAAAGGTGGAGCAGAAACAAAAAAACGGAACATAGAAAAAAAGACCAAAACATTTGCCCATAAACAGTCCCATCTTAGTAATTCCCTGTCTAGCCAGCAAACAAAAAACTCAACAAAAAAAAGAAAAACCAGCGCCAGCAGACTTGATCCCCAAAACCGAAAACGAAAAATTGGAAAGGTGTTCTATAGAGTTATTCCATATGCCCCTTTGGAGGGGACTAAAGTGTCAACCAGGTGAGCGCTGACACAGCGCGCCTTCTACGAATACTCAGTTCAACAGAGAAAGCATCCGGCTCCATGTTCATGCAGTACTAAGCAGCTAAATACACCCTGCAGCCTCATGAAGGTAACATTTTGCACAGGAAAAGCAAGGTCAGTCCAGATCACATCCACCATCCAGGCACACCGATACTAAGCTCACTGGAGGGGGTAACATGGGATAGGATGAAAGTCAAATTATGTGTCCACCAGCGTGCACTCCAGCAGAAGCAGATGTAAGGGTGACCAAACAGAGTATGACAGAAATAGAAAAAATAAATCAAAGTAAAATAAATGTTGTACATTAAGCCAGAGTTTCCAACCAATCCGAGGGGACCTCCAAGAATTTCACAGAGCCCTGGTGTTCAACACGGAGCTTGCTGGGGTATAGCATGCTGTACTGGAGGCCCTTGTCCCGGAGCCTCTTCCGAACATCCACGATCGTGCGACGGCGCCTCTGCAACTCCGGGGAGAAATCCGGGAAGAAGTGCACAGTGGTATTTTCAAACCAGAGCTGTGGTGACTTCCGTGCTTCCGCCAGAATGAGATCTCTATCGCGGTAATTTAGAAACCGCACAAGGAATGGTCTGGGCAATGCGCCCCGTGGTCCAGGGCCTGTGGGGACCCTATGAGCCCGCTCCACAATGTATGAAGAGGAGACATGCTGTAACGCCAGGATATCCTTGAAAAAGGTTTCAGCAAAGCTGGCTGGCTGCGAGCCCTCGGAAAGGCCCACCACGCGCACATTATTGCGGCGCAGTCTGTTTTTGGCGTCCTCAGACCGCGCCATCAAGGTTTTAACTGTGCTTTGCAGGTCGGTGACATTTTGGGATGTTATAGCCGCGGTATCCTCGATATCCGAGATACGAGTCTCAGCAGCAGTGACACAACCTCTAAAATTGTCCATATCTTGCCTGATGAGGCCACACTCCATGGCCAGTGTGTCCATTTTCCCCATAACCAGGGTTTTGCTCTCCTCAATGGCCGCCAGAATGGCTGCAGTGGAGGCAGTACCCTCAGATTTCTCCATACCTTGGGGCTGCTGCGGGTCACCATCCTCATGCTCCATGTCCCTCAGAAGCTGCAGGGCTGTCTGTATGGCCACTGCACGCTCCGCTCCCAAGGGCAAGATGGCCGCCGCATGTGTCACCGCTGGGGAGCCCTGCGTCTTGCGAGGCGGCTGTTTCTTGGTCGATTTCCTCCTGGATGGCATCGGTGTACTCCGGAGGTGACCCCGAGCACGGAGCAGCTGTCAGCCGGCCCGGATGCCGCTCAGTGCAGGAGATATTCACAGGATGTTTAACACAGAAGCCGGAGCTGTCTCACACGTCTTCTCTCCCGCACATCCGGACACGCCCCATCGGGTCATTATCACCTGATAGGTTTATCCTCCGCTGCAGCTGCTCCCTCGCCTGCTGCGCAGGGTGGTGACCGAGGGGATTCCGGTGATCCTCATTGCTCCCTATTGGCCTCAGCGTCATTGGTATGCTGATCTGGTACGTCTCGTCGCGGACGTTCCTTGGCGATTGCCAATAAGGGAGGATCTTCTGTCTCAAGGTCCTATATTTCATCCTGCTTTACAGTCTCTGGCTTTAACGGCATGGCTATTGAAAGCCAGGTGCTGAGGGACCGAGGTCTCTCGGATTCGGTCATTTCGACCATGTTAAGGGCACGGAAGTCTTCCTCCAGAAAGATCTATCACTGTACCTGGAAAGCTTACATCGCCATGTGCGAAGAGCTGGATTGACGTCCAAGGACGTAATCCGTCCCCAGAATCCTGCGGTTCTTGCAACGTGGTGTGACCCAAAAGCTTGCTTTGAGTACCATTAAGGGTCAGATTTCGGCCTTTGCCGTCTTTTTTCAGCGACCGCTAGCAGGTCATTCCTTGGTTAGCACCATTGTGCAGGGGGTTCGCCATGTGCTCCCTCCTGTCAAGCCTCCTCTCCCTCCTTGGGATTTGAATTTGGTGCTCTCGGTTCTCCAGGAACCTTCCTTTGAAAATATTAGAGATATTCCCCTCTTGACCTTGTCTTAGAAGGTGGCCTTCTTAGTGGCCATTACTTCTGTTAGACTTGTGTCTGAGTTGGTGGCCTTGTCCTGCAAGTCGCCCTATTTGGTCATCCATAAGGATAAGGCGGTGTTGCGTCCGCGACCTTCTTTTTTTGCCAAAGGTGGTCTCGGCCTTTCACCTAAATGAGGACATTGTCCTCCCGTCCTTGTGTCCTCACCCATCGCATCCCAGGGAATTTGCGCTTCACACATTGGATGTGGTTTGTGTTTTGCGGGTGTACCTGTCTGCTACTGCTTCTATTCGGAAGTCTAACTCACTGTTTGTCTCTGGTCCAAAACAGGGCCAAGCGGTTTCGTCTGCCACCATCTCTGGATGGATCAGGCAGACTGTCATACAGGCCTATGCCCTCAAGGGGCGGGCGCCTCCCTTTCCGGTTACGGCGCATTCCACCAGGGCAGTTGGTGCTTCCTGGGCTTTCCAACGTCAATCGTCGGTTGCACAAGTGTGCAAGGCGGCGACCTGGTCGTCCGTTCATACCTTTTCTAAGTTCTATAAGGTTGATGTAGCTGCATCTTTGGATACTTTCTTCGGGCGAAAAGTTTTGCAAGCGGCTGTTTAAAGTTGCATCTCTTCCGTTGAGGAGCTCTGCCTTGTTTGGAGTGAAGTTTTTGGTTTTCCATTTATACTGCTCCCATCTCTCTTGACACTGCTTTGGGACATCCCACGGGTAAAGTGTTAGAGGCTGTGTCTGTCCATGGACGATAAGAGAAAATAGGATTTTTGTACTCGCCGTAAAATTCGTTTCTCTGATGTCCATGGACTGACACAGCACCCACCCTTCTTTTTCAAGGTTTGTACTGCTTTGTTACGAACTGAGGTCTGCTGACTCCAGTGGGAGGGTTATGTCCGGAGGGACCGCCCCCCCCTGGGTGGGGCTGTTCAGCTCTGGCTTTTTAGAATGTATGTATAACATTTCACATTCTGCCTAGGTCTTCTCCTGCACGCAGGGACATAACCCACGGGTAAAGTGTTAAAGAGGCTGTGTCAGTCCATGGCAGTCAGAGAAAAGGATTTTACGGTGAGTACAAAAATCCTATTTTTCCACTTCTTGATTAGAGTTTGAACACTGCTGATTGGCATTCTCAATTCCTTGGATATCTTTTTATATCCCTTTCCTGTTTTATGCAGTTCAACTACCCTTTCCCGCATATCCCATGACAAGCTAGCTACCATGACGCCGGTAATGTCTTCAAGAGCTGGCAGTCCGCTTTCAGATAAGTCGTATCTGTGGCGAATCACTTTTATCCGTGGCGGGAAAGGGGTCCTCCCGCCGCTCTCCAGTGCCCCTCGCTTTCCTGAGCCATCGGCGGAGGCGATCGGATGTTGTCCCTGGCTCTGTATGGAGACGAGTGAGTGGAAGATGGCCCCCAACCGGCTCCATATCGCAGGGCGGAAGCGGCGTCAAAACGTAATTTTCGCCCATAACTATTGCATTTTAGTACAAATATGAAATCTGAGATCTTCTTGACCCCAGATCTGATATTTAAGAGTACCTATCATGCTTTTTTTCTATTACAAGGGATATTTACATTCCTTGTAATGGGAATAAAAGTGACCCAAATATGAAAAAAAATAAAATAAAAAATGAAAGTAAAATAAATAAGAAAAAAAAAAGTTTAAAGCGAGCAGAAGCGAACGCATAAGTGAGCAGCGCCACATATGAAAACGGTGGTCAAACCACACATGTGAGGTATCGCTGCGATCTAGACCTCCCCTAACTCAAAAAATGCAACCTCTAGAATTTTTTAAACGTCGCCTATGGAGATTTTTAAGGGTAAAAGTTTGTCGCCATTCCACGAGCGGGCACAACTTTTGAAGCGTGACACGTTGGGTATCAATTTACTTGGCGTAACATTATCTTTAACAATATAAAATAAATTGGTCTGGCTTTACTGTTTTATTCAAAAAAGTAAATTTTTTCCAAAAAAGTGCGCTTGTCACACCGTATTTGCGCAGCGGTCTTACAAAAAGTATTGAAATGACCGCCATTTTATTCTCTAGGGGGTTAGAACCCCCAACCATTATATATATTTTTTCTAAGTAATTTTCTAGCAAAAAAATGTTTAACTTGTAAACACCAAATCTCAGAAAGTAGCTTGATCCTTAAGTGGTTAACCACGCTGATATACGTAGGCAGAATGGCACGGGCAGGCAAATGGGCGTTCCTGTACGTCCCTTTAAATTTGCCGCCCAGCGGGCGCGTGCCTCGTGAGTGTGCCCGTGGTTCCCGGGAACGCAATGTTCCCGGGCGGCCCGCGATTGCTGTCGGCAAAGGCAGAACAGGGGGATGCCTTTTCTAAACAAGGCATTTCCCTGTTCTGCCTAGTGACATGTCAGGGATCTACTGTTCCCTGTGATTGGGAACAGTGATCACTGACGTGTCACTGGTAGCTCCTCCCCCCAGTTAGAATTACTCCCTAGGACACACTTGACCCCTTCAGCGCCCACTAGTGGTTAACCTCTTCACTGCCAGTGTAATTTTTACAAAAATGCACTGATCGCTGTATTAATGACAATGGTCCCAAAAATGAGTCAAGTGTCTGATGTGTCCGCCATGAAGTCAGTCACGATAAAAGTCGCAGATCGCCGCCATTACTAGTAAAAAAAAATTATAAAAATGGCATAAAAATAAAAAAAATTATATATATAAAAAAAAATTGTGATATTTATTATAGCAAAAAGTTAAAAATATTGTTTTTTTTTCAAAATGGTTGCTTTTTTTTTGTTATAGCGCAAAAAAAAAAGCTGAGATGATCAAATGCTATGAAAAGAAAGCTCTATTTGTGGGGAAAAAAAGGCGTCAATTTTGTTTGGGAGCCACGTCGCACGTGTGATAGTCGGTTAAAGCGACGCAGTGCCTAATCGCAAAAAGTGGCCCGGTCATTTGGCAGCCAAATGGTCCGGGGCTGAAGTGGTAAACACAGTTGATTAATAAATGGCTTCAGCCAAAACACTAACCATGAGTGAAAAATGTTTTTGTGTTGTCATTCATATTCTCTGAAAAATGGGCAAGAAATCATGTCTGCCAGGGTATGTAAACTTATGACCACTAATGTGTGTGTGTGTGTGTATGTATGTATGTATGTATGTATATATATATATATATATATATATATATATATATATATATATATATATATATGCCTAAAATGGTTATTGAAATATGTAAACTAAAATTTTTAAACATTTAAAATATGGCTCTTGGACTAAAGTGGTTAATGCTTGTATTTTGTGTAAAGTACATGTGTTAGTATTGTAAATGTTGTAAACCTGCTCCAGCCTGAAATTGAATGCGCTCCTGCACAAGCTATTAGAAGTCTTCTTAGAGACTAAAAACCCAAACATTTTTTTTTTTTTTCTTGCTATTGCCATTGACTTTTTCCTGTTTGCCAGTAAAAGGCCTACCATTAGTTATAGGCTACAAGAAAGATGCAGATATCATTAGGAACTGTATTTTTTTAATACGGTCATTCCCCAGAGTTAAAAGGCATCTGAAGGCCTTAGGTTATGTATGCTTTTTATACCTACATCCAATGTAGCATGTTTTAATTTACTGCCAAGTACAATCTAAACTGATTTATGGCTTGATTTAGACTATATAATTGTGTTCTGTTCCTGTAGCAGGATTAAAGGGTTTAATTTTCTTCCACACTGAAATCGTACAGCAAGCTTTGGTTCCTACAGATGTGGTGTTTTTTGTTTCCTCCCCAGAAAACGTGTTTAAGCTCTTGGCGCCAGATGCCTCGGCCCTTTAAGGAGTTTGCTATGCCGGGAGGCGGGGTGGAGCTTATGGCCACGTGATTGGCGGTCACGTGATCGGAAAAGTCCAGACCGCAAGCTGCGATCCGGAACTTTCTGTGAGGACACTGCCTGAAACGCGCAAGGCGTGCAGCACTGTCGGCGCTAATGCATGCAAATATGCGCCAAGTCGTTAAACACTTTAAAGCCCTATGCTGATTCTTGCCTTCCTTCTGAGTGTATCAATTATATTGTTCAGATGCTCATTGGTATATCTTTGTTTTTTAGTCTTACATACAGTGTAAGCACGTAGACTACCGGTCTGAACGGATAGAGGACTACTATGATATACAGCTCAGTATAAAAGGAAAGAAAAATAGTGAGTACATTTTTGTTACTATTGTTAGACACCTGTCAAATTCAACAACACAAACGGCTAGTTGATCACACATACAGATCGGTGGTCGCCAACCTTACGGACCACTAAACTCACAATTTTGAGTCCCACGGACCACTAGCATAAATTGTACATGCCTTTATACACACGATGCTCGTGCTCTATGCCCCAATCCCCCATGATCACTCTGCTGCCTTATACACAATGCTACGGCTCTGACACCCCTCGATTTGTGACTGTCAGTGCGCGTTGAGAACACTGGAAACATTGGACGGTATACATCCACCACAATGTTGATTTGCGTCCGAACCCCTGGGCATCACCAAAATTTTCTCGAGGACCATCAGTCCACAAACCACTGGTTAGTGACCACTAATACAGATCAACAGGTGTAATGGAGTTTCTATATGGTGTTTTTCACATGGGTAAATTGGGGGGGTTGTTGGATAGGTGCTGACAGTTCTGTGTTGTGCTTGTAAAAAGGCTAGTTTAGACACGAGCGATGTAGCCTAACTGAATGACCCCTTGCTTGCATAGGACAATCTGAAGTTTAACCATTGGTATAGCTAGCATAACCAAGCATGGGGTATCCACAGATTTTAAAGTATAACTAAAGGCAAAACCTCTTCCGTCCCCAGAACAGTAATGAAAGGGCAACACTAGTTCTAGTGACCTGGGGGTCCTTGAGAGATTCCCTTAATTTACAGGGATTTCCTCTCCCTTCCTGTTTTTGTTATGGGACAGGAAGTGAAAAGAAACCTCCCCCAATGGGACAGAGTTGACAAAAAAATTGCCAGGGGTTATAACCCTCCCTTACTCTATCCAATGGAGAAACGTTTTGCCTATACAGGCGGTCCCCTGGTTACGAACAAGATGGGGTCTGTAGGTTTGTTCTGTTGAATCTGTAAGTCAGAACAGGTATATTTTTTTATTTAATTTTTTTAAGTGTAGCTCCAGCCAAAAATCTATTTTTAAGCTTTTTGGATAGCATAGGGAAGGGTTACCACCGCCGAAACATTTGTTTTGCTGTCCCTGTTCAGAAGATTTCACCTCGCTTTCTGTTCCTATGACAATTGAATTTTGAAAATTTTGGGTTGTTGTGGAAACGAGGATTGGTGATGAAGCTTAAGTGGAGACACCTTTTCTCTTACCATCCATGGACTGACACGGTGTCTCTTTACACTTTACTCGTGGGTTATGTCCCTGCTTGCAGGAGAAGACCTAGGCAGAATGTGAGATGTTATACATACATACATTCTAAAAGCCAGAGCTGAACAGCCCCACCCAGGGGGCGGTCCCTCCGGACATAACCCTCCCACTACAGTCAGCAGACTTCAGTTTTTTTCTGCCTAGCAGAAGGAGAAGACGTGGCTCTCTCAGGAGCCAGTCTCCTGACCTATTTTTATTCCTTTTCTGTAATTCTTTTTTATTTTATTTTTGAGAATCTTCTATCAACTGTCGGCTGGGCAACAGGTTGGGTACAAGATATCCTCGTAGTCTTCCCTGTCCGACCATCGAGCGTGCTGATCCTCGCCTTGTGTGCGTGAGACTCAGTTCACGACAGGCCCCATGACTCCAGGGCTGGCCGGGTTTGCTTTCATGCTCCCACGGTCCTCTCAAGACTGAACAGTTCCTGACTGACTGTATCTTTCGCGGTGGACCGGGCCGACAGCTACTCAGTACTGCACTGTGATAGTCCTGTCAGAAACACACCAGTGGGTCCCTCAGGGGACGGGTAAGTAGTCTCTCCTGCCTGCAGGTGAGTACAAAAGGCTGTGTGTTTCACTGTGGGGGATTTTCCCTGTCTCCCCCTGTATTTCATTGTCACTCTCTGTCACCATTGCTGGCGCTGTGCTGTGTGGGATGCCTGGTGGTCACACTGTTCTTGGAGGGGCTAATGCTGGTCTGCAGATATGCTTGGGGCCTTTTTTTGTGTGTTTTGGGGCCTGAGCGCCGAGTGGCGTTGTGTGTGCGTTTTTTTTTCACTTTTGCTGAGTCATGGCGGCCATCTTGCCGCTCGCCTCAGTGAAGTGCGGCAGCCATTTTCTTGTAGCCCGTGCGCTCTTCAGCACTAGTTTTGGCCTCTAGCGCTGCTGTAACAGTGCGAATCTCCTCACAATCTCCTCACAGCTCACCAGCGCTGACACAGCGCGGTACAGACAGCGGAACTGAGCGGTCCGGTTTGGTGAGTCCCCTGGGCGCCCCCTCCTCAGTCAGCTCAGCCTGTGGGTGGACTTTTTATCTGAGGAGTCTCAGAGGGGCGCAATATGGAGTCTCTGTCACCAGCTTCACCTAAATGTCAGTGGACAACAGGCAGTGCTTCAGCACCTGCGGTCCCTAGGGACCAGTTGTGGGCAGTCCTGGAATCATTTCTGGCCAGGATGGGAGCTGTGTGCAAGCGCAAGGGAGCAAAAAAGCGCCCTCTCCCCACTTTACTACATGAGGGCAGTGCGCTGATTCAGATATGGGCCTAGCCACTACCGCTCAGGACCCTAGTTCTGAATGTATTGGATGGTTTTGAACAGGACATTCCTTATGAGGAAAACTCCAGTTCTGAGTCAGTAAATGACAGGGCGCTTGTTAGTGTACTCATGACTGCGGTGAGGGACACTCTCAAGCTAAAATGCTGCGGATGCAGAACCTCAGGCGGATACAGTCTCCTTTGGTTCTTTTAAGGCCAGGCCTTCTAAAGAGGTTTTTCCATATGTACTTTCTTTGACCAGCTCATTGATAAGGTCTGGGAAAAGCCGCAGAAGAATTTTTTTATGGTCCCGCGGCGTTTGTCTATCAGATACCCCTTGAAGATGCCCTACTTAAAAAGTGGGCTTCTCCCCCAGGGTCGACCCTCCAGTCGCCCGGTTGAACAAGGCCATCACTCTCCCGATGGAGGGGACTCCTGCATTTGAGGACCCCACTGACAGGAGGTCAGAAGTGGTGAGCAGAGCCATGTTTGCCTTGTTGGGATCCGCCCTATGGCCTGTGGTAGCGGCGACCCTTGTGTCTTAAACACTTACAGGTTGGGCAAAAATGTTGCACCTAGCTGTACAGGAGCATAATCTTCCTCCAGACACAGTTGCTCTGGCCCACCAACTGGTTCAGGGCCTGGTTTATGTGTGCGACGCCACGTTGGACGTGGCCCCTTTAATATCCAGGGCCTCTGTCTCGGCGGTGGTATTGCGTCGTCTTATCTGGTTGAAGTGCTGGTCTGCTGACCTAGCCTTAGGAAGCTCCTGACGGATCTACCATTTAAAGGTGGTAGACCTTTCGGTGCTGCTCTGGATGACATCGTCATGGATGTCATGGGAGGTAAAAGCACTCTTCTTCCTTAGACTAGCAAGAGTGAGGAGGCCCGCCGAAAACGGGGGCCTTCCTTTCCAGCAAAACGGGTCAGAGTCCACTGGTAGGTCCTCTCAGACTGACGGCAGTGCGGCTGGTGGGCACAAGCCGAACAAGCGGCTCCCAAGCCCGCCTCCGCGTGAAGTCTTGCCTCCGCCCGACTCTGGGGTGGGGGGACGACTTCGCAGGTCACGAATTGGTGGTCCTCCCGAGTCTCCGACTGGTGGGTGTGCGAGGTGGTCACCTCAGGATACAGGATAGTATTCCGATCCTGGCCCCCACACAGATTCTTTCCCTCGAATCTTCCTCTCCTTCCTACCTGTCGGGCAGCCCTCTTGGGGGCTGTACAGGATTTGATCAGGTCCGGAGTGATTGTGCCGGTTCCGTCACAGGAGAGTTTTCAGGGATTCTACTCGAATCTGTTTGTCGTCCCAAAAATAGGACGTGGTTCGACCTATCCTGGACCTCAAGGCCCTGAATGCCTTCGAGAAGGTGCAGAAATTCCGCATGGAATCCATTCGCACGGTGATCGCTACACTCCACCAAAGGGATTTTCTTCTGGCGTCCTTGGACTTCAAGGACGCCTACTTGCATGTTCCGATCTGCGCAAGTCACCAGAAGTTTCTGCGCTTGCGATCAGCGAAGTCCACTATCGATTGTGGCTCTTCCTTTCGGCCTAGCCTCGGCACCAAGGGTGTTCACCAAGGTGCTTGCTCCGGTTCTTTTTTTTTTTTTTTTTATTTAAAGATAAGACACAGATATGAACATCAAGACAACTTTGCATTACAATAAGATTGTAGTGAGCATATTAACCGAACAAAACAGTTGCATGTAAGTCATACCGCTCGCTGAAGTTTAATAAAGGGTAAACCTGAACATCTGTGCTCATCGCGTTTTGTTGTTTTTTGATTTGAACAGAGAGAGAAGAAAGAGGAAAAAAAGGGGGGGGGGAAGGGGCGATCCGCCCCCCAGGAGCCCAGGTCGATAATACTGAACTGGTAATGAGGATCCTAGAAGGTGGCTCATGCCATGTATTGTGGGAATTCGTCAGAGAAGCGAAAGAGGTTCCAGTGAATCCATCTGGACTTATGTTCCTCCGACTTGTCGCGCAACGCGGAGGTCAGATCTTCCATTTGCTCAATGTCCTTCACTCTTGCAAGCCATTGTGCCACCGTTGGCGCACATTGTTGCTTCCAAAGTGGCGGGATGCAGGCCCGAGCAGCACCAAGAAGATGCTTGAGGAGGGATTTATGGTAACGTTGCCGTGATAGGGGAGTAAGGTTAAGGAGAACCGCAGCAGGGTTGTCCTGAAGGGAGACGTCCGTGAGTTCCTGTATGAGCTTGAGTACCGGCTGCCAAAAAGTTTGGAGCACAGGGCAGTCCCAAAAAATGTGCAGTAGGGTGCCTCTGTGTAGGCCGCATCGCCAGCATCGGTCATTTTGTAGCGGGAATATCTTAGCCAGCACGGACGGAGTTCTGTACCAGCGTGTCACTACTTTATAGGCGGTCTCTTGATATTTGCTGCATAGAGAGGACTTCTGTGCAAAAAAGAGTATACGGTCTTTTTGGGGATCTGTGAAGGTGACTTGCAGGTCTCTCTCCCATTTAGCTAAGAATGGGGGTCTTCGTTAGCGTGAAGGTCTAGCAAGGATTTGTAGGAGGTAGACAAGGACCCCCTGACCGGTCCCTCCCCCAGGCAAACTTCCTCAAAGGAGTGAAGCGTTCTAATGAAGCGAGCTGGTTTAGGCAGAGAGCTGAGAAAGTGAGAAAGTTGGTTGATCCTCCAACGGTCTAATGAAAGTGGGGCTTGACCTGATATCAAGTTCTCCTTAGTGAGCCAGCCTGTGGAGCATAAGAATGAGGAAGCCCTTAAGAGTCCCCGTGGGGCTTGTGAGAGAAATGACGGGTCGGTAAGGCCAGGTTCAAAATCTGGGTGACCCACAAGTGGCGTCAGTGGGTTGCTCCGGTTCTAGCCTTCTGTTACAGTGAGGTATTGCTGTCGTCGGCTATCTGGACGATCTTCTGCTAAGAGCAGAAAGTGGCTCAGACTTAGAGGAAAGGTGACTATCGTCATTTAGACCCTCAGGGACTTGGGGTGGTTCCTGAACATTCAGGAGTCAGTCCTGGTCCCGACTCAGTGTCTGGAGTATCTAGTTCTGATTCTGGACTCCTTGGAGGCAAAGGTATCCTACCTCTGGAGAAGTTGCTGACACTTCAGTCTGCGGTGCGGGTGCTGACATCCCGAAAATGGTTGTCAATCCGTTTTTTTTGCATGAGAGTCCCGGGACTCGTGGTGGCCTCCTTTGCGGCCGTTCCGTATGCCCAATCGCACACCAGGGCATTGCAGAAGGAGATCTTGTCCACCTGGGACAAATCCCCGTTGTCCTTGGATCTTCAGATCCAGGTGATTCACCTGGTCAGGGCGCCCCTGACATGGTGGTTGAGATCCTCGGCTCTTCGGTCCGGAAAGTCGTTCCCCTCCCATCCAATGGACGGTACTCACGACAGACACCAGCCTGACGGGCTGGGATGGAGTCTGGGGAGTCCTGTCAGCTCAAGGCCTTGGACTCGAGCCCGTTTACCAATCACTGTTCTGGAAATACGGGCCATCGGACTGTGTCTCTCCTCAGGTCGGAGAGAGTACGGGGTCGCTCCATCAGGAGCCAGTCGGACAACGCCACGGCGGTGGCGTATGTAAACCATCAAGGGGGGACTCGGAGCTCAGCTGCGGCTTCCGAGGTAGTCCGTATCCTGAAGTGGGCCGGAAGAAACGTGCCGGCTATGTAGGCCATTTACATTCTGGGCATAGACAATGGGCAGGCGGACTATCTGAGTCGCCAATCGCCGGACCAAGAAGAGTGGTCCTTGCATATTTCAACTCCTTTGCCGACGGTGGGGCACGCCGGATGTGGACCTGATGGCCTCTCGACTCAGTCGCAAGGGTCGAGGTTGTGGCCAGATCCAGGGATCCTTGGGCGATGCCTCGGATGCGTTGGTGGCCCCATAGGGTCCTTATCGCCTGATATAAACTCCGGTGATCCTAATTGTTCCGGATTGGCCTCGGCATCACTGGTACGCTGATCTGGTACGTCTCGTCGCGGACATTCCCTGGCGGTTGCCGATGAGGGAGGACCTTCAGTCTCAAGGTCCTATGTTTCATCAGGCTTACAGTCTCTGGCTTTAACGGCAGGGCTGTTGAAAGCCAGGTGTTGAGGGACCGAGGTCTCTCGGACTCGGTCATTTTAACCATGTTAAGGACACAGAAGTCTTCCTCCAAGCAGATCTATCACTGTGCCTGGAAAGCTTATATCGCCATATGCGAAGCGCTGGACTGGTGTCCTCGGACGTATTCCGTCCCCAGAATCCTGCGTCCTCTGCAGTGTTGAGTGACCCAAAAGCTTGCTTTGAGTACTATCAAGGATCAGATTTCGGCCTTGGCCGTCTTCTTTCAGCGACCTCTAGCGGGTCATTTCTTGGTTAGCACCTTGTGTTGGGGGTTCGCCATGTGCTCCCTCCTGTCAAGCCTCCTCTCCCACCGTGGGATCTGAATTTGGTGCTCTCGGTCCTCCCAGGAACCTCCCTTTTGGGAATATCCGGGATATTCCCCTCTGGTCTTGTCTCAGAAGGTGGCCTTTTAGTGGCAATCACTTCTGTTTGACGGGTGTCTGAGTTGGCGGCTTTGTCCTGCAAGTCGCCATATTTAGTCATCCATAAGGATAAGGCGGTGTTGCATCCGTGACCTTCCTTTTTGCCAAAGGTGGTGTCGACCTTTCACCTACATGAGGACATTGTCCTCCCGTCCTTGTGTCCTCACCCATCGCATCCCAGAGTTCGCGCTGCACATATTGGGGGTGGTACAAGCCTTACGGGTGTACCTGTCTGCTACTGCTTCTATTCGAAAGTCCGACTCACTGTTTGTGACTGTCTCTGGTCCATAACAGGACCAAGCGGTTTCGTCTGCCATCAATTCTAGGGGAATCAGACAAACCGTCATTCAAGCCTATGCTCTCAAAGGGCGGGCGCCTCCCTTTCCGGTTACGGCGCATTCCACCAGGGCAATTGGTGCTTCCTGGGTTTTCCGACATCAAGCGTCGGTTGCACAAGTGTGCAAGGCGGCGACCTGGTTGTCTGTTCATGCCTTTTAAGTTTTATAAGGTTAATGTGGCTGCATCTCCGGATGCTTCCTTCGGCCGCAGGGTGCTGCAGGCCGCTGTTTAAAGTTGCGACTCCTCCGTTGAGGAGCTCTGCCTTCTTGGAGTGAAGTTTTTGGTTTTTCCATTTATACTGCTCCCATCCCTCTTGACACTGCTTTTGGACATCCCACGTGTAAAGTGTAAAGAGACACCGTGTCAGTCCATGGATGGTAAGAGAAAATAGGATTTTTTTGTACTCACCGTAAAATCCTTTTCTCTGACATCCATGGACTGACACGGCACCCACCCTTCCTTTTTAAGTTTGTACTGCTTTGTTACGAACTGAAGTCTGCTGACTGTAGTGGGAGGGTTATGTCCGGAGGGACCGCCCCCTGGGTGGGGCTGTTCAGCTCTGGCTTTTAGAATGTATGTATAACATCTCACATTCTGCCTAGGTCTTCTCCTGCAAGCAGGGACATAACCCACGTGTAAAGTGTAAAGAGACTCAGTGTCAGTCCATGGATGTCAGAGAAAAGGATTTTACGGTGAGTACAAAAAAATCCTATTTTTCCCATGATGACTCTTACAGGAGTGAATTTCCCTTCCTAGTGGTAGATTTCCTCTCACTACTTCCTGTTGTCTCCCTCCGTTTGTAAGTAGGAGTCGTTTGTTAGTCGGACGTTTATAACTAGGAGACCGTCTGTAGTTCTATTTTAATCATGTAAAATTTTGTTTAACCAATTCCTCAGTTATTTTTAAGAACGGAGCAAACAAACCTGAACAAGTTTTTAGAACGGTTCACTTCTAAATATTTACAACACACATATTTATGCAGTGTTAAGATGGAAATAGTAACCTCTCCCTCTTCCCATAAAAATGATGCAGTGGCAAATTTGCAGCTGGGAGCACTTTTATGTGAAAGAGGATCGCCCGCTCTATAAAAAAAAAAAAAAAATACCAGGGTTATGGCAGCTAGCTGCTTGCACAACCCCCCCGTATTTAACATCAAAGTAGCGACGTGTAAATATACAGTGGGCGGTCACAAAGTGGTTTAAGGGGTTGTAAAGGCAGTAGGTTTTCTATCTTAATGCATTCTATGCATTAAAATGCCTTCTGTGTGCAGCAGTCACCCCAGCACCCTCAAATACTTGAGCCCCATCTTCCTACAGTGATGTCCACGAGTGCCTCGGCCGTCCGTGACTCCCCCTCCTGATTGTCTGAGACACAGCGGCAGCAACGTTGGCTCCTGCTAATGTCAGTCGGGCAATCAGGAGAGAGAGGGTGCAGGGCTTAACCAGTGCTCTGTGTCTCAATGAACACACGGAGCTGCGGCTCGGTGACCATAGCAAGCTGCTTGCTGTTGGGGCACTCGACAGATGGGAGGGGCCAGAAGCACCGAAGAGGTACTCGAGGAGAGAATCCAGGCTGCTCTGTGCAAAACCAGTGCATAGAGCAGGTAAGTATGACATGTTTGTTTTTAGAGAAAAAAAACAACTTTGCAATTACTTTAAGGGCCAGTTCACACCACATGCAGTCAGTGCGTTTTTTTTTCTGCATCAAAAACGCATGGAAAGTAGGTTATATGGTTTTCAATGGCATAGTTCACACCAGTGCTTGCAGTTCCAGAAAAAAAAAGTAGAACATGCTGCATTTTACCTGCACTGGACTGTACTGAACTGATGTAAAACACATCAAAAACGCACTGGAACTCGCCTAAATGCACCAAAAACACACTGGAACACACTTGTCCTCCTCTAAGGTTAAACAAGAGGGGTGAAAAAAAGCACTGGAAAACGTACCAAAAACGCACTGGAACGCATCAAAAACGCGCATCCGGATTGCATTTCTATGGTGTGAACTGGTCCTAAATGAAATGATCACTTTACTTTGACGGACACAGGAAGTCTTTCACCTTTGGTTATACTGCCACCTACAGGAGAAGTAGACCGTATAACACCCCAACCAACTGTCCTGTTTTTATTTATTTTTTGCCATTGTCATTGCCATTGTCTCCTTCATGGAGAAATCCCCTTCACTAGTTTAGTTTAATTTTTGTTTAGTTATTCTTACAACTCTTCAATTAATCCTCACTGTCTTCTAATGCCAACACAGAAGCAGTGTATCCAGATTGTTGCAAGCTCCGAAAAACCTTGGGACTTGTATCAAGGCCCTTTCTGTGAGAATGGTCTGTAATGTTGCTGTTGGCACTAGACCCTACGTAGGGTGCTCAGCTTTGCACCCTACGGTGCAGGTGAACAGTCGTTCTGCCAAGAGAAAAAGTGAAATGTCATCCCTTGCATTGGAGCAGTACCATGGTTTTAACACCGGTCTCCACCTCTGGTTCTAGCTCTTTCATGTAACAAGCAGCCAGCTTGACAAAAGCAGAATTTTCTGCATCTCACATCTTGGACAGATTTCAGCCTCAATACATCATCTTTGTCCTGGGGTCAGCAACGCCCACCTTCTACACTCGTTTCTCAACCAGATTCAGACCCTGATATGCTCGTCCTAGGCGATGCAGAGTCATAAAAGAAGGTATGTTGAGACAGTGTAGGAGGAAGTTATGGAAGACTTCTATCCCCACCTTGCTGTCATATTGAGGGAGCTCAGCACAACATATTTGCTACTGTTAAAGAGCTTGTTTCATCTGTCCACAAAAGTCTTGGCACTGTGCATCCTGACTCTTCCTTAATCTCAGCATGTTCCTTTGGGCACAAAGTCCAGCAAAAATTGACAAACTATTCCCTGTTCATGAACAGATGGAACATAAAGTATATGACAGTTGTGTCAACTGCTGAACTCTATCCATTGAAAAAAAGTTTGCAAAAAACCTGGGTTATTCCTGTGGTTGTTGCTGATGTCCCTATCCTAAACAAACCTGTACCTATTGAAGATGTTTGTTCTATCAAAGATTATGCTTAAGAATGAAGTCCTGTATTACGATATATATAAGGCAACATTCTTGTGCCCATGTCCTCCCACTGTGAGTAGTCTAAGAGCTGTATTCAAGAATTGCTCACCAGTCATGCGTCATGCTATGTGTCATTTCTTTGCAGTACTGCTTGGAAGGTTGTGATTCGTGCAGAAAGTCCATTTATTTGTAAAAGTTTACCGTCTCCATGCTCTCACAATAAAGAATACAGTGAGCACTATACTGTTATCTTTTGTATGTCCTTATTCACACAATGAGGATATATATAGCTGGAGCCTTTGTCTTAAAGCGGTTGTAAACCGCTGATGTCCAAAAAAAACCTCCTGCAAGGCAATGGCATAATGTGCTAGTATGCAGCTAGTGGGGTTTTTTTTGTTTGTTTTTTTGGCATGGGGTTTCCCTTAAAATCCATACCAGACTTGAAGGACCCCACGCCGTGTTTTTTTTTTTTTCATTCAGTGGTCAGCCAGAAAGCCTGTTATCAGCTGATTACCTTCTCGACTCACTCCTAACAAAAGCTTTGCCCAATCATGGTTAGAATGCACTGTGCAACGCCCAGCTGGTGAACATCCCCATTCGGGTGTTCGCTGAACAGGCCATGTTCTAACCAAAATTTTGCTTGGCTCGAACTGTTCGCCCAACTGTAGCCAGTAACACACGTAGTATTTGCGTGCCCCCATTTTGGATGGAGCACAGGGGGCACATTTGGAAGCAGCATTGTCAGTCTGAGGATGTACTAGCCGATTTAAATATTCTAATAAATTAAAGCTGAACTTCAACCCAACTTTATAAGCAGTTACAGCAAACCATTTTTCCTTTCGGAATAAAGGTTTTACATTAAACAAATTGTTGTAAGCACCCCTGCCAGTGTTAAATGGTTTGTCCCATCTGTGTAAATTGATGCATTTAGAAGCGGGCTTGTTATTTTGAAAAACATACTGGTGAAATCACCAGATCAAAATAGAAAAAAGGTGCCTAAAAAAAACTTGAAGAATCGGTAAGCTGCAATAGAATAACAGTTTGATTTTGGGTTTAATACTGTGTTAAATAATTACACTTCATTATAAATTTTGTTGAATATACACTTTTTGCAACACGGCACTGAATATTGATAATTTGGGTGTAGTGGAAACACTTGTCACAGTGCTGGCTTGCTGTCCTTTCACTGGTAGACATATTTGCGCCATGAGAGTTCTGGTCTGTCAGGCTGGGTTAGTCTACCAGTCCTTGACTGTTCAGGGAACTTGATCATGCGAGGAAAATGAATGCCCCATCAACATCTTGGAGCTCACAACAGACAAGAGGCGGAGGTTGTTCCTCCAGTACTGGTTCCACCTTCTAAAGGGTCAACCAATTCAGGAGCTGTCAATGCTACCATAGTGGCACTGGTGGTAGTCACCCCAGTGTAGTTTTCAAGCACATACTGTGCTCTGCAGGACCGACTATGGCTCTGCATCTATAGGGTGGCCCACAAGTTCGTCTCATAAAAGTGGCACATGAGCGAACAGTCTTTCACTGACTTGTCACAGCATTACATCTTAGGCCCGTGGTGCCCAGGCTCCAGTCAGAGAGAATCTGCTTATCCCCAAGGGGTGCTGCTGTTTTTCTGTCACTTTCAGCAGCTTGTGGTGGATGATGTCAGCCTTAAGACCCAACCCCCCTCCCCGTAGGACTCCGTGCGCTGGTTCCCTTAGAACGCACTTTGCTTCACTAGATCTTCCTCCTCTCCCTCTGGGTAGCAGAGTAAAGCCATCCCCAGCCCTTCTCCTGCCCACATTTGCAGCCTATCTGGATTCCTGTGGTGGTTCCCACCAGACACTATTGTGTACCACAAGGCTCTATACTTGGTCCTGGTCTATTTAATCTGACTTAAGGGCTCAGTGGGTAAGTATGTTTTTTTGCTGAGGACATAAGGTGTGCAGTAAGGTTGATATTCCCGCAGAGGTCATGGAACTTGATTTAGCTTTGCTGGAATATTGGCCAAAGCATTGTAAACTGCAGTTCAGTGTTTGTAAATGTAAAATAAAGCACCTAGGGAAAAATAATCCCTTGATGGAATACAATAATGGGCGTAAAATGTTGGTCGGATCGTCAGAGGAAAAACATTTGGCGGTATTTATTTAAATAGGCAAACAGTATGGCCAGGCAATTAGAATTGTAGGGTGTATCATTAAAGAGATCACCAGTAAGAGGAAGGGAGACCTCCGTCTCCTATATAGGGACCCTCTGAGATTCGATCCATCTATGGCCAGGCTGGTTGTATGGAAGTCAATCTATTGATTTTCAGTACAGCCGGCCTACCGTATTTTTTAAATGTGATCACTGCCAGTGGCTTTAGTCGCTAGCAGTAATCGTGTTCTGTTGGCAACGCTCCCTGCCAGCAGACCACAATAGCGCTGAGAGAGGGATTCCCTGATCCACACTGACTGTGTGATGCGGGAATTCAGCCCGTGGTTGCAGATAAGAAAATCGCATCATCTATGGATTACCTAAAACATGGATGAGTATTCATAAACCCTGGAAATATAGGCTTGTACCTCCCAGGTGGTTGGACACTAGCAAAGCTTTTGAGGACATGGCCTCTGAGTACTTTACCTAGGACCCCAACCTGCTCTCAGTAATCAGTTTCCCTATTTAGAATACTGTATCTAGTTCTAAAGACGTCATCATGCCTATAGACCTGGTCTACCGCTGGCTCGTGGAGGAGTGCCGTTTGCAGTTGGAGAGGAGGAGTGAGTGTAAGCTGTCTCCAATCCCCAAGAAAAAAATGAGCAGTTGATCCTTGCAGTGGGAAAACTTTTCTTTTCCCCCCTCTGGAATCAGGATTTAAATACAATATAGGGGTAGCAGGACAGGGTTTAGCAGGACAGTTTACTCTTTCGTTCATGGACCGACACAGCTTCTCTATTGACAAAGTGGGTATTATCCGTTATTTAGGAGTGACTAGGCAGAAAAAAAGTGTTACATCACACCTTCTACAGTACCGCCCAGGGTGGGCGGACCCCCCGGGTATATCCCCTCACTCTGCATCTCACAGATCAGATTTTTCTGTCTAGCAAGGAGTAGGACATGACTCCCTTCGGGCCCATTGGTCCAGGGAATATTTTTTCTTCTTTTGGTTCCTGCAATCTTCGATCAACTGCCGACTGGGTGACAGGCTGGATCCTTGATCCTTGTAGTCCCCCCCAGTTTCGGCCTTCGAGCGTGTGCCAACCCTAGCTACACGCTGGGTTTTCCATACATACCCGTCGCTCTACGGGTGGCAGGCGAGCCTACGCTCTAGGGCCTGCATCGGACCGCTCCGCTTCGGCTGACCTTACGGCCGAATCGCAATAGCCTGTCCGGTGAGCTTGCACTCCTAGGCTTGCATCGGATCGCTCAGCTTCGGCTGACCTTACGGCCGAGTCGCAGCAGCCTGGCCGGTGAGCTAACGCTTCAGGGCATGCATAGGATCGTTCCCTAGGATTAAATCACAGCATGCGTGGCCGACAGTCACCTCCGTGCGCGGAAGATGATCTGTCCGGAATGTCTTCCAGCATGAGACACGCAGGAACGGTAAGTAGCTCCCCCGCTTCGGCAGGATGACATTGGCTGGACATTCCCGGAGAGATCAAGTAAGTGGTTATGACCCCTTTCTTTCCTCTCTCCCTGCCTTCCCTCCTCCCTGGGCTCTGAGCTAAGGTTGCTGGGTGCTGGTCACCATGGGGGGGGGGGGTGTGGTATCTGGAGCGGAGCTGCGCTGTGTTGTCATTTAAAAATAAGGTCATTCTGCTTACCTGTGTGTATGCTTCTCCTTCCATGCCATTTTGTGATGGTCCATGCCTGTTTTGGCCTCTAGTGAATATCCGGCGGCCATTGTCTTGTAGTTCGCGCCAATAGCTTTAAAATTGCCGCCCGGCGGCCATTTTCTTGTAGTCAGCACCCGCTTTGGCCTCTACCGACTGTTCAGCGGCCATCTTTCTGAGGATTCTCGCTGATATGTATATACTGCTGCTCAGCGGCCCTTTTGTTGTGGTCCACGGCCGCTCTTTGCCTCTATTCAGGCTCGGCGGCCATTTTCTTTGCGCCCACATTGTTATATGCGGCCATTTTGCCGTAGTCTCCGGCCTCTAGGGTGCATTTCTCTGGCGCAAATTTTCACAGAAGACGCTGATATGAATCAGACTGACAGACAGCGGTGGGATAGCATCACAGGCGCAGCACCCGGCAGCATAGCAGTACCGCCCCAAGGGTGGTGAGTCATCCGGGAGACCCTGCATGTCTGTATCAGCTAGGAGGGTGGCCTATTGATACCTTGCCTGGAGCCCTGTGGGTGTCAGCGCGTGGGTCAGCATAGCGTCTGAAGCAGACGTTTCTTCCCCTAAAACACCTGAATTGGTGGCTGGTGCCCCTGATGTTCCTATGGACGCTATGTCGGCAATCCTAGAAGCTTTTGCTGCCAGGGTGGAAGCAGCACACGGAAACATGGGGGGTAGTGAACGCCCCCGTCCCCTGCAATCTTCCGGGGATAATTCTGATGCAGAACCAGGCCCAGCTATGGCTCATGACTCGGATTCTGATGCATCAGAGACTGCAGACCGTGACCAAGCGGACAGTGAGAATGACTCTAAGTCCAGGTCAGTACACGACCTTATTACTGCAGTGCGGGATACGCTTAATTTGGAGAATGCTGCAGAAGCAGCAGAGACTCCGATTGCCTTTTTGGGTTCCGTAAACCTACCCGCACTACTAAGGTGTTTCCTTGTCTTATTTTGATAAGCTCTTATACAAGGAGTGGGAGAACCCATCAAGGATTTTTATGCCCCCAAATAATCTTGCGGTACGGTACCCCTTTGAGTAGAGTTTTCTGAAGAAATGGACCTCTCCCCCGATAGTGGACCCTTCGGTGTCCAGACTTAATAAAGCTACCACAATGCCAGTGGAAGGGGCTCCTGTTTTCAAGGACCCTGTGGATAAGAAAGCTGAAGCACTCACTCGCTACCTATACACATTGGTAGGCTCAGCGGTGCACCCGGCATTGGCTGGGGCCTTGGTGTCTGAGACACTTTATAGCACAAAATGACGGCGCAAGGAATGGGTACAGAGAACTTACGGATAGGGATAAGGAGTATAAACAAAAAAATAATGTATAATAAACCATGAATTATAGGGAATAAAAAGTCTCAAATGATAAATGTCCATATGATGATGATAAATCTGGATAACATAGGCACCGTTGGCAGCACTTTATAGAGTGAAGTAAACTCTGTTGCGGTAAAAAGAGAAAAGAAAATGCGCCTACTAAGTGCAGTATGTAAATACAATTTATTAGAAAAATAAGATTCAGCCAAATGGCTACTCACAGGATGGTTATAAGATAATGGCATAAAAGAATGTCTGTGGATGTCTGCGGGGGGTATGACACTCAGGTCCTCTGAAGTCTCACGGCAGTGTAGAGCCCCTCCAGTGTTGGAATCGTGGACGGTGAAGGAGCTTGGCAGGGCTCATGCAGGTCCGGAAAGCAAGAAATAAACACACCGCGGCGTGCGGTTCACGCTGGAGCGCAGCCGGCTCGAGCCGACAGGACGTGACGTCAAGGCAGACTCTGGAAGATGGCGCGTTTCAATGCTTCCGCCTTTTCATCGGATCTACTACTGAGTGGGCAAAATTGCTGCTCCAGGGGTTAAGAGCGAGATGCTCCGCCTAATGATATAACTGGCCGACCAGTTGGTACAAGGCCTTAAATTTGCCTGCGAGTCAGACATGGACACTATCCCGTTGCTGTTCAAAGCTTTGGTGTATACGGTAGCTATACGCTGCCTGATCTGACTAAAGGGTTGGTCTGCGGACCAGGCTTCCAAGAAGGCCCTGTTGGATCTGCCCTTTAAGGGCGACAGACTTTTTGGAGCCTCTCTTGATGACATTAAAGATGCCACAGGAGGTAAAAGCACGTTGCTTCCTCAAACCATTAAAGGGTAAGGGACCAGGGCAAGGGCCCTCCTTTACTATACGCAAGCGTTTTTTTCGTCCGCCTAGGGCGACAGAAAAAAGACCCCAGGCCGACAAAGCGCCTGCACAAGGACACAGACGTTCTTGGTCCCGCAAGCCCAACAAGCCTGCGGAAAAATCTGCCCCTTCTAAGACAGAGGGGCATCGCTATCATAGGCTACTAGGACGACCTTCTTCTGAGGGCCCCTTCAAGATCAGAATTAGAGGTCCATAACCTATCAGACTCTCAGAGACTGTGGTTGGGTATAAAACATGCAAAGGTCGGTATTGGTGCCGACTCAACGCCTAGTGGATCTGGGGTTGATTCTCAGATGCCCATCATCTCTGGATTATCTAATCCGGGTAAGCCACCTAGTCAGGAAATCCCTGATAGGGTGGCTGACCTCACCGGCTCTTGGCTGGGAGGTCATTCCTTCCTGTTCATTGGATTGTGATCACGATGGACGCCAGCCTTACAGGAGCCCGTCTGCCGATCAATGTCCTGGAACTCCGGACGATCTTCAGATTGGATCAGAGGCTGCAAGGATGCCCAGTCGGGATCCAGTCAGACAACGCCACAGCGGTGGCAGATGTCAATCAGGGAGGGACAAGAAGCTCAGCTGCAGCATCGGTGGTCGCTCGCAGCCTGAGGTGAGCAGAAAGGAGCGTACCGGCACTGTCGGCCGTGTACGTTCCGGGTTTGAAGTAGTCGCCAAATGCTGGACCAGGGAGAAGGGTCCTTACACCCGGATGGGTTCCAGCTCCTCTGCTAAAGAAGGGACACGCCACATATAAATCCTTTGGCGTCCCGACTCATGAGGCTCCTTCCCCATCTGCTTCGCAGAACAGAGGCAGCGAGAGTTCCAAGGATTCTGATCGCTCCAGATTGGCCTCAGCGTCATTGGTATGCCGACCTAGTACGTCTGGTAGCAGACGTCCCCTGGCGTCTACCTCTACAGAAGGAGCTGCTATCGCAAGGTCCCATACTCCGTCCTGCTTTACAGTCTCTGGCTTTAATGGCAGGGCTATTGAGAACCAGGTACTGAGAGACAGGGGCCTGTCAGACTCGGTAATCTCTACTATGAGAAGTGCTCGGAAGCCATCCTCTAGGAAGGTTTATCATCGCACTTGGAAGGCCTACATTTCCATGTGTGAGGAAATGAAGTGGCATCTGCGTGCTTATTTGGTTTCCAGAATCCTGCTGTTTTTACAGCATGGGGTGGACCAAAGGCTTGCCTTAAGTACTATTAAGGGGCAGATATCTGCCCTGGCTGTCTTTTTTTTTTTTTTTTTTTCAGCGACCCCTGGCGACTCACTCTCTCGTGAGTACTTTTGTGCAGGGTGTTAGACATGTGGCACCTCTGGTCCGTCCCCCGCTACCTCCATGGGACTTGAACCTGGTACTCTTGGTGCTTCAGAAACCACTGTTTGAGAATATTAGGGATATTCCCTTATTGACACTTTCTCAGAAAGTGCTCTTTTTGGTGGCTGTTAAATCAGTTAGATGAGTTTCTAAGCTGGCAGCCTTGTCCTGCAAGGCTCCCTATCTGATCTTCCACAAGGATAAGGTGGTGCTGCGGCCGCAGCCCTCCTTCCTAAAGTCGTTTTGGATTTTCATCTCAACAAGGACATTGTACTTCTATCCTTGTGTCCTCATCTGTTGAATCCTAAAGAGCCGGCGTTGCATTCCTTGGACGTTGTCCGAGCTTTGAGAGTATACTTATCTGCTACTTCCATGTTCCGGAAGTCAGACTCACTGTGTTTCGGTGGCTGGTCCCAAGAAAGGCCTAGCAGTCTCATCGGCCAACATCTCTAGATGGATCCGACAGATAGTAATCCAGGCCTACGCCTTAAAGGGTCAAGCGCCCCCCTTTCCTGTCACGGCGCATTCGACCAGGGCAATAGGTGCCTCTTGGGCTTTCCGACATCAAGCGTCTGTTTGCCAATTATGTAAAGCGGCAACTTGGTCGTCCGCTCACACTTTCACAAAATTCTACAAGGTTGATGTAGGTGCATCTTCGGATGCCTATTTCGGCTGCAAAATTTTGCAGGTGGCTGTTTAGAGTTGCAACTCCTCGTTGGAAGAGTGCTATTTTGTGTTTGGGGTGAAGTTTACTTTATGCTGTTACCACCCCTCATTTTTTTCTTTGAAACTGCTTTGGGACGTCCAGCTTTGTCAATAGACAATCTGTGTCGGTCCATGAACGAAAGAGTAAATAGGATATCCATGAACAACTTGGTCTTTCTGCTGTCACTGTTTGTTTCTTAACCTTCAGTTGGACTGCTTTTAGATGTCCTGAAGGTAAAATACTTTGTGTCCTTCAAAAGACAAGAAAAAAAAGGCATTTTGTGCTCATCGTAAAAATCCTTTTTTTTGGAGTCCATTGAGGGGTGCAGGTCTCACCACTTTGTTTTTTTATAATCACGTTCTTGTTACAGCTTTGCTATAAAATTAGGCATGCTGGTAGTAGGAAGGGTTATCCTAGGCTTGCCTACAGTTTCTCTATATGCAGTTCTGATGGTGGAATTGTGACTCTAAGTTAAAGGACTTCCTGTGTCACTCTATTGACTGCAAGAAAAGGAATTTACAATGGGTACTAAAATCTTAAAGCAGACCTTTAGTAATTTTTTCAAATTTTGATCTATTAAATCTTCTGCCCTTGTTTTAACTTTGGATAATAAAACCATTTTTTTTCTGTCAGTAAATACCTTATACAGCCCTCTTCCCATTTCTTGTCTGGTAAAAAGCCTAGGCTTATGACATCATGCACAGTGCTCTCACTCTCGTGAGAGTTTGCTGGGGAGTGTTGGCGAGTCATAAGAGAGCCAATGAGAGCTGGAGCTGTGTGCCTTTGTGTGTCTGTGTAAATACAGGTAGTGAAAAGGCAGACAGAGAGAACACAATCAGCACAAGGGAAATAAGTAAATAGGATATGTCCTGTGTGTTGATGGCTCTTCTGGTGGGGTGGGGGTTAATAGAACTGTGGTGTGTAGCTGTCATAGGCTCTCAAGTGTGCCTGACTCTAACTGCCCTTTCCACCCCACTGCACCATTCATAGAAGCAGTACTACAGCTTCTACAAATGAAATGGATGCAGATGGGTTTCACAGAAGAGGCATCAGCACAAGGGTCATATCCTACTGAATTTTTTGTTTATTTTGGTAGCGCTAAGACCCCTTTCACACTGAGGCAGTTTTCAGGCATTTAGCTAGAAATGGTGCCAGTAAACTACTTCCCATACCGCCGAATGTGTAAGCCCATGTCCTTTCACACTGGGGCAGTGCGCTTGCGGGACGTTGGAAAAAGTCTTCGGGGCGGTTTGGGAGCGCTGTATACAGCGTTCCTAAAACATCACCTGCCCATTGCAATGAATGGGCAGCGCTGCAATATGGGCATTTTTAACCCCTTTCTTTGGTGAAAAGCGCAGCTTAAACAGCTTTAAAGTGCTGCTAAAATGAGCAGCGCTTTACCGCTAACTCACGGGCGGCCCCAGTGTAAAATTATAGTTTGTGCTTTGCAAAAATTTCTCCATGCAGTCATTTAGAGGCACTCTTCATACTATGCCCCCCTGCAATTTTGTTTAAGACTTTTTGTTAAACCGTTCACAAACAATGTAATTTAGTTTAGGCTGATTGCCCAGATTAGTGTTTTTTATTGGTCATTAAAGTGATTGTAATGTCTTGTTTTTTCTTATAAAAATAACAAACATGTTTTACTTGCCTGCTTTGTGAAATGGGTTTGCACAGAGCAGCCTGAATCCTCCTCCTTCTTTGGTCCTTCTGTGATCCTGGCCCCTCTCTCCTGTCGAGTGCTCCCACAGAAAGCAGCTTGCTAAGGGGGCACCCGGGCCAAAACGCAGCTCCCTGTGTCAATTCGGATACGGAGCCCCGACCCGGCCCTTCCCCTCTCTCCCCTGATTGGCTAATTGACTTAGATAGCGGCAGCCAATGGTGCGTCTACTGTGTCTCAGACAATCAGGAGGGCTAAAATTGCGTGGCTGAGATACTCGTGGACTGAGAGGGACCTCAGGTAAGTGTTAAAGGGGCTGCTGCACACAGAAGACTATACATATAATGCGTCAAGAAAAAAAAAAAAGTTTGCCTTTACAACCCCTTTAATTTTAAAAACCTATGCGTTTTTCTTAACACGGTTTATTGATCATGTTAGTATACGGATTCCTATGAAATTCTGTTTTAGCGCTCATTATTGCTGTGTCCATGGTTGGTGAACCTTGTCTCTATTTGAAAAGAATGTTTTCACATATAGTTAATTTACTTTAATGATATATTGCAGCTGGCTTATAGATTTTATAATAATAATTTTTTTTCCCCCCCCCAAACCAGTATTTGAATCTTTTATCGATTATGTAGCAGTCGAACAGCTAGATGGCGATAATAAGTATGATGCTGGGGAACACGGTTTACAGGTAAAATATTGTACTACATTGCTACAAAACCTAATCCTATTTTTTCTATTGCATGTTTGTAAAGCCGATGCAAGACTTGGCTAAGCTGCCTTGCTTTTTTTCACATTGGCAGTTTGGTGTTTTAAAAATCCTATCCCAAGTACATACCTGCTGTTGACCAATGGTCTTTGGTTATACCAAATAAAAATAAAAAAATTTTTTCCTACAAATGAATTGAGATATTTGTCTCATTTCGGTTATTGAAGCCAACTGTTCTCCTTTCTTCTTTTTTTTTTCTTTGTTTTTTATGTAGGAAGCAGAGAAAGGCGTTAAATTTCTAACTTTACCACCTGTATTACACCTTCAACTAATGCGATTCATGTATGATCCTCAAACAGATCAAAACATCAAGATAAATGACAGGTAATTCATGCTTTTCTATGGAAATTGTGTGTTATATATAAAAAAAAAGTTTTACTTGCCTGCTATGTGCAATCCCGAACTTCCTCATAAGGGCCCCCCCCCGCCAGTGCTCCAGACTCCTTCTCGAAGCTGCTTTCTATGGGGGCACACTTGTGGGCTCGCTCCCGAACTGGGCTGTGTGTGTTCATTGACTGTTCAGCCCTGCCCTCATTCCCTCCTCACTGTATAGCCTTTGTGTTTCTGATATTTGTGAAATTTTTAAGAAAGTAACATTTAAAGTGTTTCAGAATTTCTCAGGCAACAAACCACTTTATTAACTTCCCTGCTTTCCAGAAGTCCAAATGCTAGACCCCTTCCCCAGTTCTACCGTCTCTACCTGCTTCGGATTGCGATATGTCCAGCCTGGAAAGGACCCAGATGCAGTATTAAAGGAGGCTGCAGAAGAACTTTCCATAAAAGCTTTTGTATTGTCCTGCTTGACGGCTCCAGTTCATGAAAAATTAGAATGGGCAATTTATGACTGGGTCAATCCAGGAAAGATTTTAACTCTACTTTGAACTCTGTCCGGTGGAAAACATTTCCAACACAGAGTGCACAGATTGGTAAAAAAGCATTATTTCTCATCGTCTTCCAGGACGGCACATGAGATGACTGGTCCACCTGACAGGAAACACAATCAATTAAAAGAGGTTAAAAACACCGCCCCTCCCTGTGCTCCTCAGTTTTTGATTGGGTTTCCCCACAGCGAAATGTTTTTTTTTTCCCCCTGAAGGACCCAAAGCCTGGTGTTGAAGGTCCCCCCCTGGGAGCCAGGCCGAAAGCTTAGGAAGCCTCTGGGCCATGGCTGGATGGTCCCGTCCCTCCTGGGGGGTATCCCATCCATTACTCAGGGGGGAGGGAATAGCCCTGGAAGAACCCCCTGAGTACTGAAGGTTCCTAGATGCAGGGCACCTAGACATTCAGGGGCCACATTTCCTCTTTTTTCCCCCCTACCTGTCTGGGTGTCCATTCCGGAGGGGGGGGGGGGGCTGTCTTGCATCCCGTGCAGATGTCCATGTTTGGTGGTCCCAGCTCAGGCGAGCTGTTGTGGCTGTTTGCGCTCCCTCTGTGGAGCTGAGCGGGGCCATTTTCCCAGCGTTTCAGAGGAGATGTTCACTCCCTCCTCTGGCGTCGGGGGTGGAGGTCATGACGCGCCGCGTCACTTCCGGTTCTGGTCTCCAGCAAGATGGCGGTGGCCAGCATCTCTTTTCTCCAGCCATCACCGCCAGAACGCCGCCAGAAAATGAGGCGCCCACAGCTTTCCTCCAGTCGCCCCAGGACCACATTGGAGCGGGAGGAAGGACCGGCTGCGGCCGTGGTTCTAGAGGAGACCACAGGGGGTAAGTCTCCCCAGCCAGCAGGGGTTATGATAGGGGTGGTACCCCGACTCTTCCCTTTGCTTACCACTGGGCCCATTGTTTGATGTTGCCTGTGTGTTTTCTTACAGGGGAGGATGTCACTGCCCAGGGGGTTGTTGATCAGAAGATGCGGTTATTGCAATGACAGATTGTCCCCAGATTATTCCAGGCCCTTCTGTCCCAGATGTATACAGAAACTGGCAGGAAAGGAAACTTCTCAGATCATGAATGATTTCCTCTCCGTCCAGAAGGAAATGCTTACCACTCTAAAGAAGTTTAAAGCTTCTGCTAGGACCAAGGAACCAGTACCCCAGACCAGTAAGGAAGGTTTTTCCTCACAGGAAATTTGTCCAAAAAACAAACGGTTCTCCTTAGGTCCCGCCTACTGGAAGATTCAGATCTAGAAGAGGACTCGGATGCCCCGACTCGGGGCATCCATCTGGCGAGGGTCAGGTAGACCGTTCTGAGGAGGAGGAGGATGGGTTTAGATTGGGTAGGCATATCTTAGCGGATGATATGGAAGATCTCAGCGCAATTTATGCGTCTGAAGAGATCCAAGATCCACCGGAACAAATTTCAACTAGGGATAGGATGTACCAGGGTTTAGTGAAGTCCCAGTCCAGAACCATCCCCGTCCATTAGGCACTCAAGGATATTATCCTTGGAGAATGGAAAGATCCTGAGAGGAAGCTTCTAATGCCCAAAACATGGAAGCGTAGGTGCCCCTTTAAAGAAGTAGTAAATAAATTCTTTAAGACTCCTAGGTTAGACGCCTCTTTGGCACAGATGTCTAAACAGACCGACCTCTCCTTTGAGGATACAGGTAACCTAAAAGACCAAATGGACCGGCGCGCAGAGTCCACCTTACGTAGGACATAGGAAGCCAATGCGGCAGCCATGAGCCCTGCATTGGCCTCGGCCTGTGTGGCTAGGAATACAGACACATGGATTGCCAAGTTAAGGGACCATGTCTCTCGTACTTCCATGACCAAGGAAGTCTTGGACTCCTTGCAGCTCATAGGGAGGCTGCGGTGGAGACTGTGCGAACTACCGCAAAGACAGGAGCCCTCTTAAACTTGGCTCGACGAGCAGTGTGGGTCAAGACATGGGACGGTGACAGTGCGTCCATGTCCCGCCTATGTGGTCTTCCCTTCGAGGGCTCCCTTCTCTTCGGTACCGGACTTGACCAGGCGCTGTCAAGGTCCACCGAAAAGGGTAAGAAATTCCCCACCAAACCTAAAAAGGAAAAAAAAATTTTTTCGGGGCCCCCAAAATAAGAACCGGTTTTCAGGCAAGAAGTCAGTTTTCAACAAGCGGTGGAGTGCCAGGAAGGATAAGCCGAAGGGCAGCATCCTTTTTCCCAGCCCAAAGATTGGCGACAGTCACCAAGTGACGTGAGGGTGGGGGGAAAGCTTTCCCATTTCCTCTCCGGGTGGGAAAGCGTAACTCAGAGCCCCCATGTCCTCCGGAGGGTTACAAACTGGAGTTTTTTCTTTTTCGTACATCACGGGACACAGAGCGACTTAGTCATTACTAATGGGTTATATAGTTTACCTTCAGGTGTTGGCACTGGCCAATTCCAAACCGGAAGTACCCTCCCCTATATAAGCCCCTCCCACCCGGGAGCACCTCAGTTTTTTGCCAGTGTCTAAGGTGTTGGCCAAAGAGTAACATGTGTTTTCACTGGGCTTGCGTACAGGTTCTTTTGGGCCTTAGTAAGCTGTTCCGGATCCCACCAAAAAAGCTTCATAGCTAAACGGTCGGTACCCGGGCCTTGCAGCAGAAGAGCAAGGTTTTGCCTGTAATGCTTCTCTTAGGAGGGCTGGACCCTGGGATCCAGAGCTCTGGTCATACCCACGACCAAGACGCTGTCTGTGCAGGGTGCTATACAGGTCCAGGGGAGTGGAATCCTTGGGAACCCGGTCCCTGAAGGTTTAATTACAATGCCTGCCGTGATAGGTGAAGTTTGGACTTTTGTGGACCAAACAAAGTCCTGCGGCGGGGATCAGGTAAGTGGGGGCCCTCAGGAACTTGGTTCTATTGGGGGACCCCCAAGCCTAATTTGTCTTTCTGTCTGTTACCTAACGGTATTCCCGCTAAATATCTGTGTTTGCCTATAACTACTGAAAATGTAAAATTTTAATAGTAGTCAAGAAAAAAATAAAAAAAAACAGGGACCGCGGTACCTGTGTTAAACCACTAGAGGCCGCTGTAGTCCATTTTTCTTGTAAATGTGGATCTTTGGTTTTCTCAACTCAAAAGATCCAGGCAGCTGGTAAGTTTCTCTGAGGGAATCCACTTCCTCTGCCCTGTTGCTGCGTTCATCCACCGCACAGGCCCTCCGGCAAAAAGGGCCCTGGCTCCTAGTCCTCTGTTGGTTTTCGAAAAGGGCGCCATTGGCGCACGGGCGCGCGCGCGTGCACGCGCCTCCTATGAAAAAAAGGGGCGGGGCGGGTGGATGACGCTCGATGCGCGCCGCGGCGCTTCTGCGCATGTGCGGGCGTCCCAGCATGGTTAAAAGACACAGTACAAGTGTCAGCTGCATGCAAACAGAGCTAGCAACAAACAGTGGCACACAGAGGCGGTTGATGCAGGCATCCCCATAGAAAGGCACTTTAGTGGACACCAGCTGGTATATAGCAGCACCTGTGTTAGACTATTACCAGCAAAAATTGGTGTATGACGACGGGAATACCTCAGCTTTGTGCTTAAAGGATATGTCGTCCAGAGGCTCCGGAAATAGATCTTCCAGGAAGCCAAAGGGGTCTCCATCGGGCTCTGAGGATATTGGGCATGCTTGTACTGCACCAATCTCCCCTGAGAATTCAGAGGTCAGTAGCCGTAGAAACCCCGCAGGAATGCCTGGTGCTGCGGTTGTCCCCAGTCCACCTGCTCCTGTATATATAACAGAGGAGGTTTTATCCTCAACTCTGGGAGGATTAGAAGAGAGATTAACAGCATTGATCGCTGCTTCCCTATCTCAGGGAAAGCGCGTCCGATCTCCGTCTCCTCCTTCAGAGTGCCTGTTAGTGGAGGAACAGCCCCACACAGAGATCGACCTACCTGAAGGGGATCAGGATGAGGTTGATTCACTTATAGAGGAATCAACAGTGGAAGAAACTTTCTCAGCTTCTCAGGCTGAAAGATTATGGGTTCAGTCTCTGACTAACATGGTCCGATCAGCATTTAAAATGCCTCTGGCGGAACCACCATCCACTACGGTTTCCTCGCTGGGGTCGCTAAAAGCTCCCCAGGCGGTCTGTTCCTTCCCAATCCACCCTTTATTAGAAGGGCTTATTTACCAGGATTGGGAGCATCCTGATAAAATATTTGCTCCCCCCAAGAGATTTCCGGTGATCTATCCCATGGAGGATAAGTTCATAAGAAAATGGAGGGTCCCTATAGTGGACGCAGCCATCTCTTCTGTTAACAAATCACTGACATGTCCAGTAGATAATGTTCCAATGTTCAAAGACCCAATAGATAAAAAATTGGAGTCTTTACTAAAATCTGCTTTCTCTACAGCAAGTATGGTGACACAACCTGCGGTAGCAGCGATTGGAGTCTGCCAAGCAGTGAAAGATCAGTTGAAACAAGTCTTAAGGGACTTACCAGATCAGCAGGCTCATGCCCTAGCTGACCTGCCTAGAGCCTTGTGTTTTGCGGTGGACGCCATAAAGGATACAATCCAACAGGCCTCCCGCTTTACGCTGTCTATAGTACATATGCGTAGGCTTCTGTGGCTCAAAAACTGGTCTGCTGAAGCTCCCTGTAAAAAACTGCTGGTTAGCTTCCCATTTCATGGAGAACGCTTATTTGGAGAAGATCTGGACAAATATATCCAGAAAATTTCTGCCGGTAAAAGTTCACTCTTACCGGTTAAGAACAAGGGTAGAAGTCCTTCTTTTAAGAGGCCTACCTCTCCAGTCCCGGGCACATCGGCTGTGAAGCAGTTCCGACGGCCTCCGCGGTCAAATTCAGGGGGCAGAAATCAGGGACAATCACAGGGTAACAAGAAGCCCTGGATCAAGAGAGGTACAAAACCTCCCCCTAAGGCATGAAGTATTGCCCCCGCTCAATCGGGTGGGGGGAAGACTTCAGTTGTTCACAGAGACCTGGCGGGACACCATCAGAGACAGATGGGTGCTCTCCGCAGTAAGTCTGGGATACAAGCTGGAGTTAAAAGGCACTCCTCCTGCCCAATTTATGAGGTCAAATGTGCCAAGAGATCCCCAAAAGAGGATCCCTCCTTCTGGCACTAGAACAACTATTGCTCCAAGGGGTAATCATGAAGGTTCCCCTGGAAGAAAGCGGATTCGGGTTTTACTCAAACCTTTTCACAGTCCCCAAACCAAATGGGGACGTGAGGCCCATATTAAATCTAAAAGGGCTAAACAAGTTCCTAAATATCAGGACTTTTCGGATGGAGTCGATCCGATCAGTGGCCACCGCCCTACAAGGGCAGGAATGGCTAGCCTCGATCGACATAAGGGATGCTTATCTGCATATTCCCATCTTTCCGGCCCATCAGAAATTTCTACGCTTTGCAGTAGAAGGGCGCCATTTTCAGTTCAGAGCCTTACCTTTCGGTCTGGCCACAGCACCACGAGTGTTCACAAAAATTCTGGCCCCATTATTGGCCAATCTAAGAACACAGGGTGTAACGATAATGGCATATCTAGACGACCTGCTACTAATAGACCACTCAGTGGAAAAGCTGGAAGTAGCTATTCACAAGACAATCGAGTATCTGGAATATCACGGTTGGATTATCAACCGGGACAAGTCAGCTCTAAGACCAGTCAAAAGTCTGGAATACTTAGGGCTAAGGCTGGATTCAAATCAGAGAAAGATTTTCTTACCTCCAGAGAAGGTGTCGTCTTTAAGAAATTTGACCCACTTAGTGGGTACAAAAAGAAAACCATCCATACGTCTCTGCATGAGGCTGCTGGGAAAGATGGTGGCTTCATTCGAAGCGGTACCCTACGGTCAATTCCATTCAAGGAATTTGCAAAGGGCCATACTGTCAGCCTGGAACAAAAAAGTTCAGGCTTTAGACTTATCAATGTCCCTGTCCCCTTCCGTTCGCAAGAGCCTCCATTGGTGGTTGGTGCCCCAGAATCTGGAAAGAGGGAAACCCTTCAGTCCGGTTTCTTGGAAGGTGGTCACTACAGATGCCAGCCTCATCGGCTGGGGGGCAGTGCTGGAGCAATGGTCTCTCCAGGGCAGGTGGTCAGAAGCAGAAAAGGCCCTGCCCATCAATCTCTTAGAGATACGAGCAGCCCGGTATGCCCTAGTAGCATGGACATCCAAACTCCAGGGGTCCCCTGTCAGAATTCAATCAGACAATGCCACGGCAGTGGCATATATCAATCATCAGGGTGGCACCAAAAGTCGTGCAGCCCAGAAGGAAGCAAATTGCATCCTGGAGTGGGCAGAAAGATATGTCCCAGCCATATCCGCGGTTTTCATCCCAGGAGTGGAAAATTGGAGAGCGGACTTTCTAAGTCGCCAACAATTATGCCCGGGGGAATGGTCTCTTCACCCCGAGGTTTTCCAGGCAATATGCCAGCGGTGGGGAACACCGGATGTAGATCTGCTAGCATCCAGATTCAACGCAAAGGTGGACAGGTTTGTGTCTCGCACAAGGGATCCCCTAGCTTGCGGCTCGGATGCCCTAGTGTTCCCTTGGGATCGGTTCAAGCTGATATGCATTCCCACCGCCACAATTGTTACCGCGATTACTCCGCAGAATCAGGGTAGAAAAGAAACCAATGATTCTGGTGGCTCCAGCGTGGCCCCAAAGGGCATGGTACGCGGAGATTGTAAAAATGTCAGTGAGGAGTCCTTGGACCCTCCCACTTCGTCCGGACCTGCTGTCGCAAGGACCGATATACCACCCTTCCTTACCAGCCCTAGGTTTGACGGCCTGGCTATTGAAGCCCACATTCTGAAAAAGAGAGGGCTCTCTAATTCTGTGGTATCTACCATGATCAATGCCAGGAAACCGGTATCCAGGCAGATCTATTATAGGATCTGGAAAGCGTACATACGTGGTGTGAGACCAAGAAATGGCATCCACGTAAGTACATGATAGGGAGGATTCTGGACTTCCTACAGTGGGCTGTAGATAGGAAGCTGGCCTTGAGTACTATCAAGGGTCAGATTTCGGCCTTGTCAATATTTTTTCAAAGGCCCTTGGCTTCGCATTCACTAGTCAAACCCTTTATACAAGGAGTGATGCGTATTAGCCCTCCGGTTAGTATTCCCATATGTCCTTGGGACTTAAACCTGGTTCTGTCGGTTCTACAGAAACAACCGTTTGAACCATTACAACACATTTCCTTGGTTCTTCTCACCAGGAAATTGGTTTTCTTAGTAGCCATTTGTTCGGCTAAAAGAGTGTCGGAATTAGCAGCTATGTCCTGTAAGGAGCCATATCTGGTTGTCCATAAGGACAGAGTAGTATTACATCCTCATCCAGCCTTTCTTCCTAAGGTGGTATCGAGGTTTCATTTGAACCAAGATGTGGTTCTTCCTTCTTTTTTCCCCAAACCTAGCTCAGTAGAGGAAAAGTTATTACATTCTTTGGATGTGGTAAGAGCAGTTAAAGCTTATCTAAAAGCCACTGCTCAGATTCGCAGAACGGATTCTTTGTTTGTTCTGCCGGAAGGCCCCAGAAGGGGTCAGGCAGCATCAAAATCTACTTTAGCCAAGTGGATTCGACAGGTCATAATACAAGCCTATGGCTTGAGAAAGAGACCGCCTCCGTTCAAAGTTAGGGCGCACTCCACAAGAGCGGTTGGAACTTCATGGGCAGTGCATCACCAGGCCTCCCTGGCTCAAGTATGTAAGGCCGCAACATGGTCTTCGGTACACACGTTTACTAGATTCTATCAGGTAGACGTTAGAAGTCAGGAGGATGTCGCCTTTGGGCGCAGTGTGTTGCAGGCCGCAAAAGATCCTCATGCCTGATGGCGCCCAGCTTATGTACCCCCCCCTCATTTGGCATTGCTTTGGGACGTCCCATTAGTAATGACTAAGTCGCTCTGTGTCCCGTGATGTACGAAAAAGAAAAAGGGATTTTTATAACAGCTTACCTGTAAAATCCTTTTCTTGGAGTACATCACGGGACACAGAGCTCCCACCCCTCTTTTTGGGACACTTATTGCTTGGCTACAAAACTGAGGTGCTCCCGGGTGGGAGGGGCTTATATAGGGGAGGGTACTTCCGGTTTGGAATTGGCCAGTGCCAACACCTGAAGGTAAACTATATAACCCATTAGTAATGACTAAGTCGCTCTGTGTCCCGTGATGTACTCCAAGAAAAGGATTTTACAGGTAAGCTGTTATAAAAATCCCTTTTTTACACTCCCCTCCCTTGCCGTTACTATTAACCCATCTTCCTAGGGATCCCCTCAGAACAGCAGGACTTCTGCAAAACGTCGCAGAATTAGCAGAACAGAGTGTAATTGTCCCGGTCCCAGCGGGACAAGAGGGACTTAAAGCGGAGGTTCCGCGGTCCATCTTTTTTTTTTTTTTTTTTAGTCCAATTTGGATAGAGATTACAATGTAGTACTCACTCGTCTGGCGTTTTTATTCATCCCCCGCCCGTTTTCTTTAAGAATAAATACTTTAATACAGTGATCCATAGCTTTTCCATTTTGCTTGTGGGCATCCTGAAGCCCACAAGCACGGACTTCCGGGTAGCGGTGAATGCGCGCCTCCCCGCATTCACCGCTCTATCTCGCGCACGAGCAGCGCCGTCAACATTTCCTGTCCTAGCCAATCAGCTGTGCAGGTAATGTCCGCCCTCGTCACGTGACCGGGTAGTTGAGTCACGTGACGAGTGAAATCTCGAGAGATTTCGCTGGAACGCATCTCCTGGGAAGCATGACAGATTGCTCCCAGGAGACATTGCGCAGACCTCCCATGACACACAGCGCGGCCGGGGAAACTTAATACACGCCTACTCCTGCGGGAGGAAAAGACGGAAGTGCCAAATTGTACAGCTGATTCACCTTTATTAGAGCCGAACGAAAAAAAAAGGTAAGTGAAATGTGTATGTAAATTATGCAGGGAGATTGTTAATGTAAAGTTAAAATTTAGGGCGAACCTCCGCTTTAAGGGGTCTATTCCCACATCTTTGTTCCGAAGCCATCGGGGAAATACCGTTTAATAATAAACCTAAGACCCTTGAATGCTTGTCTGCATCATAAGAGGTTTCAGATGGAAAGTGTGTACACCCTCAGGAAGCTATTGCTGAAGGGGGTGTTCATGGTGACCATCGACCTAAAGGACGCTTATTTACACGTCCCGATATTTCCTGCTCACCAATCTTTCCTCAGGTTTGCAATCCCCTCTGCCCAGGGGGTTCAGCATTGGCAATTTGCTGCTCTCCCTTTTGGTCTGACCTCCAGTCCAAGAGTTTTTACCAAAATCATGGCAGAGGTGATTGCTTTCCTACACTTGCAGGGAATCTCGATAGTCCCCTATCTAGACGATCTGCTTTTCCTTAACCAGAGTCGGGACCTCCTCTTCGTGGACCTAGCCAAAGTCATGGAGACTTTGGAGTCCTTGGGCTGGATCATCCAGGGAGAAATCCTCGATCACGTACCAGAGAAAGGTTTACTTAGGTTTCCTGATGGATTCCTTAGAGGGAAGACTAGTTTTGCCTCAGGTCAAGGTGCAGAACCTTCTGTCGGCAGTCGGTTCTCTGTTGGAGCTGGGAGAATCCTCTTTCAGAGGAATCGAGAGTGCTGGGTGTGCCGTGGGCTCAGCTCCACTCTAGACCACTCCAACAATTCTGTAGGCCTCTCCTCACGGCGCCGGGAGCAGCGTTGCGTTGTCTGCCCTGGTGTCAGGGGTGGACGCGTGACGTCATTGATATCACGAGGCCTGGTGCGCGCTCGATCATCAGATTGAGGCGTGACACGCAAGCCTAACCATGCCTTTTCCGGAGCGTAGTATCGAGGCCTGGTGCGCACTCGTCAGCCAAAACAAGGCTTGATACACATGCCTGACCATGCAGACTTAACTATGCCACAGCGAGCCTTGGGACACATTCGAGAACCAAAATGAGGCTTGACACACAAGCCTGAACATCTCTGTAATTCGCCAGACTTATGTCTCTGCGATTATTTATACAGCTATTTGGAATCACTTATTAAATCTGTCTTAAGATATTATTGGTGCACTTAGAGGCTGGGCATACTATCATTCAGTTAATTTATTTTACATGTAATGTTTAATGAATGGTCCTGCCCACTAAGCCAAATCACACAGAGGCTTGACACACAAGGGCAGCCATGTTGGTACACCCTACACATCAACATTCCATTATATGCAATGTGATCCAGGTGGAGGCTTGGAACACACACTTGGACTCCATTTTGGTTCAACTAGGAAGTGATTAAATCAACACATGGACACCCAGGGGATGTCCTCCCAAACAAGGGGTCATATCTATAAATTCATGGAGGGCAGCAGTGGGGGATCACCCCAGATGATGCATTTGGATGCGAAACGCGTCGGGAGACCCTACTGTTGCCATTTGATAAAGCGCTGTTACATTCTTCTAAATGTAAGTGTTCCTACCTACATTAAATACCCTTTTTATACAGTATTACACTATGTGCCTTTTCTTTCCTTTTTACTTTCTGGCATATATCTGGCCCTAACCGGGCACTACCTGCAAATGTCAACACCATCTGGATACAAGAGACACTTCTCCCTACCTTCTGTATTTGATTGAAGTTTGAGGTTCCTGTTTGAATCGCAGCTGGAGATTCGCTGTTCACAGCGGTTTACCCATGTCTGGTTGACCCTCTGAACGTATGTTTTTGGGGTCCACTCTCTCTGGTAAGCCTTTTCTACTATTGATTGGTGGTGGTCACTTTAAGTGCACTCGCTTCATGTCAAGTTCATTTAGGAGCACCATTATTTTGATTCTCACCAGCATCTATCAATTTTGTTTTTTATTAATGAACTCCGTATTTTCTGGTGACTTTTAAGTTACACAACTCATATCACTGAGGACTATTTGAATATTTTCATTCATTTATCACTTCTTGAATGTTACGTTGTTTATTTTGACTGTTAATCACTGTTACATACTGCACTTCATTCCAGTGCAGTTCTCATTTAGTTTAGGGCTACACTTTTTTGTCTTGTTCGTATTCCACCATTTTTCAATTGGTTGTGTGAGCTGCTATACAATCAGGCAGCGCAGAATTTTTTGTTTTTGTTTTCGCTCCAACAATACCTCCTTTCCTCCTGGGACGGGGCAAGAAGTTCGCTAGATCTCAGGGTCCCTCTTCCAGTGGCAGTAAGCGAGTCCCTGAGGTGGTGGCTTCTTCCTCAGAATCTAGAGGGCGGTCGTCCATGGGCCCAGATCGTCCCCCTAAGGATTACCACAGATGCAAGCTCCTGGGGTTGGGGAGCTCACCTAGGGCGAGCTCCAAGCCCAGGGTTCTTGGAACAAGGGTCAGAAGGGCTCTTCCTCGAACTTCCGAGAATTACTGGCAGTCCGGGAGGCTCAAAAGGCTTTAGAGTACAGAATCCAGGGCCGAGAGCTACAGATTCTGTCCGACAACGCTACCACAGTAGCGTTCCTGAATCATCAAGGGGCACCAGGTCTCGTGCCCTCCTGACTTTGTCTCTGGAGATCTTGAGCTGGGCAGAGATTCGGATTCCCTCCATCTCGGCGGTACATATAAAAGGGGGCTCACAACGTAGAGGCAGACTAAGTCTCAATCCAATTCTCCAGGGAGAATGGGAGTTGAACCCAGAAGTGTTCAACCAGCTGTGCCATCGGTTCGGCGTGCCAGAGATAGACCTCTTCGCCCGCAGGTCTATCTCTGGCACGCCGAATCAGGGATTGGGGCTCAGAGGGAGTAGATGCATTTGCCCAGGTGTGGGACTTTCACCTGGCTTATGCCTTTCCACCTCTGGGTCTAATTCTGAGAATCCTGCAAAAGCTGTCTCATCTTAATCACCCCTTGGTGGCCCAAGAGAGCCTGGTTCCCTGTTCTGGAGAGCTGGTCTGTGACTCCACCTCTCCGGTTACTAGTTCGGACAGACCTTCTCCGTCAGGGTCTGGTCTTCCACCCAGAGCCCAGTTTCTTTAAACTGACGGCCTGGTGCTTGAAAGGCAGAACTTGCAGGAGAAGGGCTGCTCTGAGAGAGTGATCTCCACTATTCTTTCAAGCAGAAAGGAGGTCACTAGGCGTATTTACGCAAGGTCTTCTCTCACTGGTGTCTGACCAAAGAGGTTCCACCACGAGAAACCCCGGTCATCTTGGAGTTTCTCCAGGATGGTGTTGATTTAGGTTAGGGCTTACTACCAAGACATTAAGAGTGCAGGTAGCAGCTTTATCTTACTTTTTGGACAGGAGATTATCTCTGGATCCCCTTATTAGGAGCTTCCTGAAGGCTAGAGATAGAATGTCCCCAGTACAGATTGTCAGTGTTCCACCCTGGGATCTTTCCTTAGATTTGCAGCAATTAACTAAGGCTCGGTTTGAACCATTAGATAGCATTTCTATTAAGTTTACCTTTCTTCTGGCGGTAACGACAGCCAAGAGAAAAGGTGATATGCAGGCTCTGTCTATTAAAGAGCCGTTCTTTCTTTTGTTTGACAGAGTGGTTCTCAGGCAGGACCCCTAGTAACTTCACAAGGTAGAATCAAAATTTCACCGAACACAGGAGAAAATCCTACCTTCCTTTTGTTCCAATCCCCAGAATGAAAGAGAGACCTCCTTTGATTGTCTGGATGTCAGACGGTGTCTGTTAGCCTATTTAGAGTAAGTGAATTTAGTAAATCCAGCCATTTATTGATCAATTTTTTCGGTCAGAAAAAAGGCCATCAGGCCTCTAGAGCATCCATCGCCAGATGGATCAGACAGGTTATCTCCCTAGCGTACGATCAAACTGCTAGTATGCCTCCAAAGGTTAAGGCACATTCCACTCGCTCTCTGGCGACCTCCTGGGCAGAAAAGGCCGGAGCTTCAGTCAAACAAATCTGAAGGGCTGCAACTTGGCCGAGCCAGAACACCTTTATGAAGCATTACAGAGTGGAGTTGCTGTCACCTCAGGACCTCTCGTTTGGGAGAAAGGTCCTACAGGCGGTTGTCCCGCCCTAAGGTAGGCCTGCATGTTACTTGCTTTTCTCTCATGTGCCGTCCTGGAAGACTATGAGAAAGTACTAGTTACACTTACCAGTATCGTTTCTGGATGTCTTCCAGGACGGCAGGCCTATTTCCCACCGCTATTGTTTAGTATATTGCTATGTACATATAGAGTTGTTGTGGTGTTATTTTCACTCTCGTGGAGTACTTTTTCACAAACTGAGGAGCACAGGGAGGGGCGGGGTTTTAACCTCTTTTGATTGATTGTGGTTCCTGTTAGGTGGACCGATCATCTCTCATGTGCCGTCCTGGAAGACATCCAGAAACGACGTTACCGGTAAGCGTAACTAGTACTTTCTCTTTCGTTTGTTGACACACAGCCTTCCATTATTCAGAACCATAGGGATATATCGACCCCTAAGGGAGTAGGACACTGGGCAGAAAAGACACTTGGCTTCACCTATAGGCAGTCCTAGGTGATATACACCCCCCTCACTGCTATAGGTCCGATTCTTTTTTTTTTATCTGCCTAGTCAGGAGTAAGGACCTAGTTCCATGCTGGGATCTCTGGTCCTGGCAATTTTTTTTGTTTTTTTCTTTTTTAAACTACTTTTTTTTTCTCGAGTTTTTTTCCTGTGAGATCTAAAAGAAACTTCCAGACTAGGCAACGGGCTGGGCACTAATATTCAGTGGTCTCCCCAGTCTGGCCAGCGCGTGCAGACGCAGGTCGCATACGACCGGTTCTCGGCCTGTGTCGCAGCGTTCCTCATGGCCGACAGCCCCCCCCCAATTTGGTGGGAGCGGTTTCTGTGCTCTTCGCTGGAGCGGTAAGTAAGGGGGCCCCCTCCTCTCCTTCCCTGGAGTGGTGTGGGGCGCGGGTACTTCCTGGGTGGTCGGTCCCTCTGTGGTTCTCCTCCACACACCCCCTTCCCTGGGTGAGGCCTAAGTGCTTCACTCTGTCCACCCCCCCCTCCACCAATTTACGCTGCGGCTTTGCGGCCTACCGTCCAGGTGATGCCCTAGAGCGGGTGGCAGAGGCAGGCATTTTCAGCTGCGGACATCCGCCCTCCTCCCTAGGCTCTAGACTGGTCCGTTCCCCCCCGCGGATCGGTTCGCTCAGGTGGGTACCCCCGGGCGCGGCCCCTTGGGTGGGGTCACAGCCGGCGTCCCTTTTAGGGGTCCAAGGGTGCCCCCCTGTGCTGGGTATCGGCCAGTGCCCATTGTGAGGAGCCTTGGTCGACGTCCCCTGTGTGGAACCTCGGTGATGCTCCTGTGCAGGGCCTAAGGCGGCAGGGGTCTCAGTCGGCGGCCCCCCAGTGTTCTTTTCGTTTTCACAGGTGGCGATTAGGCACGTGGGCTAGTAAATGGTGCCCCCCTGCCTCATCGGTCTCGACTGATCTTATGTCTGGGTCTGTTGTTGTGAATGCGGCCCACCTTGCAGGCTAGGTGGCCACACTCCCTGTCCTGTCAGTTAGTAAGGTTGTTCCTCCACAACTGCAGTGACGCACAAAAAGGTGCTGTTTGTTACCCTTATTAAATATGTGAGGGAAACTGTAAAGATGGAGGGTGCAGCTGTGCCTGTCCTCTTGGCACCAATAAACTGTCTCGCACGGCAAAAGCGTTCCCTTCTCCCTATTTTGGAATTTTTGTTCGTAAAGACTGGGAGTGTCCGAAGCTTCCCTTTGTGGTTCCAAAGACGCTTCGCTGTGTGGTACCCCTTTGTAGGGTCCCTACTTAAGGAGTGGACTGTTCCACTAGTAGCGGATCCCCCTCTCTCTAGGTTGCGCAAGGCGACCATGATTCTTGTAGATGAGTCTCCGGCTTTTAAGGATCCAGCTTACATACCTGGAGGGGGAGCAGATTCCCTCTGCTTTCGCTGAGTTGACAGACCAGTGTGTCTGGGGGCTGCAGTTTGTATGCGATGCCTCTTGGACGCAGTTCCCCTGGTTGCTAAGCTCTCTTTCTGCAGTGGTGCTTGGACATGTATTGTGGTTTAAGTGTTGGTCTGCGGACTGGGCTTCTAAAAAAGCTCTGACTGGATTACCATTTCAAGGCAATTGTCTGTTTGCGCCTACCCTGGATAACATTATTACGAGTCGCACAGGAGGGTAGTATACATCTCTTCCTGCCACAGTCTGAAATGGGGAAAATTTACCTTGTAGCGGATGCGGTCCTTTTTGGCAAGCAATGGACCTGGTCTGGCAAGCCAAGAGCAGGGCTCCCTAGACCCACAGACAAGGCCACTTCAGCATGAAGGCATGCCCTCACCTATGTCCCAGTGTTCCGTCCTTGAACCCCGAAAAGGGTTTTTTCCTTCCAATTAGCGTCTGTCACTGGACTGTTGGCAGTTCTCCTTGGGGCTGAGCAAACCCTGTTGCTTCAGGGTGTGCTTATCCCGGTTCCAGTGTGTACAGTAGGTCAGACATCATGGGTGCTTATTTACACACTCCAATATGTGCCCGACACCAACACTTCCTCCATTTTACTGTGGGATAAGAGCTTTATCAGCTCGCGGTGTTGACCTTTGGTCTCCCCTCCATGCGTATTCACAAAGGTGTTGGCCCCAGTTCTGGCGTGACTTCGTCAGCGGTGGATTGCAGTCCTGGGCTGCCTGGACGACCTTCTTCTGCAAGCAGAGTCCTCGGCTACCCTGAGGAGCGAGGTGGCTCATTATCCAGGCCTCGGATTTCAGTTGGCTTCTATACTACCCGAAGTCTGCTCTGGCTCCTTCCAGAAAATTGGATTATCTGGGCCTGACACTTTTTTTCATCTCTGGCCACAGAGTATTTCTTCCTCTGGAGAAACTCCATAAGTTGCATGCTGTGCTAAAACTACTGTTGTCTCGCAGGTGGGCCTCCCTGCGGTCCTGCATGTGGGTGTTGGGCCTGATGCGGTCCACCTTCGAGGCGGTTCCATTTGTGCAGTTCCATACAAGCTCCCTTCAAGTGAGATCCTGGTGTAAAGTGCCCGAGGTCTCTGGGCTTTCAGATTCAGCTGAGCCAGAAACCCGGGGGGGTCCCTGGTCTGGTGGCTTTGTGCTGAGATTTCGGCAGGGCGCATCCTTTCTCCCCTTCTATTGGACAATGGTCACCACCAATGCCAGTCTGTCCGGGTAGGGAAGTGTCCTGGGTTTGGGTTCTGCTCAGGGTCGTTGGACACTGGAGGGATCAGGACTGCCGATCAATATCCTGGGAGTTCCAGCAATCAGACTATGTATGGATTTTGGAGGTCGACTTCAGGGGTTCCTTGTACGGATCCAGTGGGACGAAGGAATTCTGGTCATTCTAGTGGGCCCGGGTGGTCTTGTCTGTCTTGGTACGCCGACCTGTTGCGTTTGGTCACTGACGTCCTTTGGCGACTGCCTCTCCTGGGAGCTTCTACTCTCCCAAATGCTGATCTTCCATCCTGCTTTAGTCACTGGTTTTAAAGGCCTGGCTGTTATGAGCCAGGTGCTGAAGTTACAACGCTGCTGAGGGCTAGGAAGCTTTCCTCTAGCAAGACTTACCACTGAATATGGATAGCATACATATCCTGGTGTGAGGCGCTTGGCATTTACCCTTGTTCTTTCTTGGTGGCTCTGATTTCGACCCTCCTTCACGGGGGTGGGGGTTAAGCAGAACTTGATCTGGAGTACCATCAAGGGCCAGGTGTTGGCCTTGGCGGTTTTCTTCGGCATCCCCTTGTCTCGCACTCCCTGGTGCGAACTCTTAATCAAGGGGTTGAAATCTGCCTCCACTGGTGCGGTCTCTTCTACCGCCGTGGGATCTGCTCTTGGTGCGTTCGGTTCTACAGGAGGCTCCCTTTGGAAATATTTGGGAGGTTCCTCTGCTTGCTCTGTCCCAGAAGGTGGCTTTTTTTTTGGTTGCTATCGCCTCTGCTTAGAGTGTCAAAACTGTAGGCGTTACCATGTCATACTTACCTGGTGATCCACAAAGATGAAGTGGTTCTTCGCTTATGTCTGTGGTTCCCTCCTCCGATTCCTTTTGACTAAGGACGTTGTATTGCCTTCCCTGTGTCCCAGGTCAAAATGTCCTAAGGGATTTACCTTGCATGCCCTGGATGTGTTTGGGCGATTCGGGTGTATTTGGCAGTAACAGGGTCTTTTCGCAGATCACTCACTGTTTGTGATCACGAAGGGGCCAAAGAAGGGGCTGTGTGCTTCTGTGACCTTTTTTGATGGATCAGACAGACGATGACTCTGGTCTATTCTATCAGGGGTTGGGTTCCTCCTTTTCCCTCTTACGGCGCATTCTATTTGGTTGCTGACTGCTTCTTGGGCCTTCCATCATCGGGCGTCGGCTGCGCTGGTTTGCGAGGTAGCCACTTTTCCTTCTGTTGAATTTTGTGAACGTGTACACAATGTAGATGTGCTGGCATCTGAGGATGCTTCTTTTGACCACAAGGTGTTGCGTTCTGCTAATTAGGAGGTCTAATCTTGGCGGTGTATTGTTCAGGTTGGGCTCCAGTTCTGTGTTGAGCTCCTGTTACCTGATGGGCTCTTGTGTTGGCCTTGGGATTTTTCGTTGTCCTACTCCTTATGTTTGGCACTGCTTTGGGACGTCCCTATGGTTCTGAATAAAGGGATGCTGTGTCTGTCAATGAACGAAAGAAAAAATGGGATTTTTTTACTTACTGTAAAATCTATTTCTCGGAGTTCATTGAGACACAGTCCTCACCCCTCTAAGGAGTTTTGATGCTTCTGACACGGCTTGTTACTAAACTGAAGGTCTATAGCAGGGAGGGGGGTGTATATCACCTAGGACTGCCCATAGGTGTAGCCAAGTCTCGTTTCTGCCTAGTGTCCTACTCTTGTAGGGGGCGATATAACCCCATGGTTTTGAATAATGGAACGCTGTGTCTGTCAAGGAACTCGAGAAATGGATTTTACGGTAAGTCAAAAATCCCATTTTCTTTCTCGTACATCACGGGACACAGAGCGACATAGTCATTACTAATGGGTTATATAGATACCGTCAGGTGCTGGCACTGGCAACTTCCAAAACCGGAAGTACCCTCCCCTATATAAGCCCCTCCCATCCGGGAGCACCTCAGTTTTTTGCCAGTGTCTAAGGTGTTGGCCAAGAAGAAACATGTGTTTTTCACTGAGCTTGCGTACAGGTTCTTTTGGGCCTCAGTAAGCTATTCCGGATCCGACCAAAAAAGCTTCATAGCTAAACGGTCGGTACCCAGGCCTTGCAGAGAAGAGCAAGGTTTTGCCTGTAATGCTTCTCTTAGGAGAGCTGGACCCTGGGATCCAGAGCTCTGGTCATACCCACGACCAAGATGTTTTCTGTGCAGGGTGCTATACAGGTCCAGGGGAGTGGAATCCTTGGGAACCCGGTCCCTGAAGGTTTGATTACAATGCCTGCCGTGATAGGTGAAGTTTGGGCTTTTGTGGACCAAACAAAGTCCTGCGGCGGGGAACAGGTAAGTGGGGGCCCCCAGGAACTTGGTTCTATTGGGGGACCCCCAAGCCTAATTTGTCTTTCTGTCTGTTACCTAACGGTATTCCCGCTAATATCTGTGCATGCCTGTAACTACTAAAAAAATGTAATAATTTTAATAGTGGTCAAGAAGAAAAAAAAAAAAAAAAAACAATTTTTATATATATATTTAATAGACTGCGGTACCTGTGTTTGTCCACTAGAGGCCGCTGTGGAACGTTTCTTGTCATGTGGACTAGTTTCTTTTCATCAGAGCAAGTCCAGGCAGATGGTGAGTTCTCTTATGGGAAACTGCTTCCTCTGCCATGTTGCAATGCTCGTCCATCCCCCGGCCTGCGGCAAAGAGGGGCCCTGGCTCTTGTCCCTAGTTCCCATTTTCGAAATTAGCGCCGAAGGCGCACGTGGCCGCGCGCGTGCGCGTGCACGCGCCTCTATATATAGAGGTGAGCCGGGAAAGGGGGCGGAGCCTGGGGGATGACGCTCTGTGCGTGCCGCAGCGCTTCTGCGCATGTGCGGGCGTCCCAGCATGTTAAAAACCACAATTTTGTGTGGTGAGCTGGCTATGGAGTGCAGAGACAGAGCTGGCAACATTTAAAAAAAAAAGGCATACAGCAAGCGGTTGATGCAGGCATCCCCTAGAAAGGCACATTAGTAGACACCAACTGTGATATAGCAGCAATTGTGCTAGACTATTCTCAGTAAAAGTGGTGTATTACGGCTGGAATACCTCAGCTTTAGGCTTAGGAATATGCCGTCCAGAAGCTCCGGAACTGAATCTTCCAGGAAGCGAAGGGGGTCTCATCGGGCTCTGAGGATCTTGGGCATGCTTCTGCTGCACCAGTCTCCCCTGAAGTTCAGAGGTAAGTGACCGTAGAGACCCCGCAGGGGTACTTGGTACTGTGGCTGTCCTCAGTTCACCTGCTCCTGTGTATGTAACAGAGGAGGTTTTTTCCTCAGCTCTGGGAAGATTAGAGAGAGATTGTCAATATTGATCGCTGCCTCCCTGTCAGGGAAAGTACGCCCGATCTCCGTCTCCTCGTTCAGAGTGCCTGTTAGCAGAGCAACAGTCCCATACAGGGATCGACCTGCCTGAAGGGGATCAGGATGAGGTTGATTCTGTTATAGAGGAATCAACAGTGGGGGAACCTTTTCTCAGCATCTCAAGCTGAAAGATTATGGGTTCAGTCTCTGACTAACATGGTCCGATCAGCATTTAAAAATGCACCTTGCGGAACCATCAACCACTACTGTATCCTCGTTGGGGTCGCTAGAAGCCCCCAGACTGTCTGTTCTTTTCCACTTCACCCTTTACTGAAAGGGCTTATTTACCAGGATTGGGAACGTCCTGAGAAAATATTTATTCCCCCAAGAGATTTCCGGTGGTCTATCCCATGGAGGATAAGTTCATCAAAAAAAAAAAAAAAAAATGGAAGGTCCCTACAGTGGACGCAGCCATCTCTTGTATGTATAAATCACTGACATGTCCAGTGGATAATGTCCAAATGTTCAAGAACCCAATAGTAAAAGATTGGAGTCCTTATGAAAGTCTGCTTCTTTCTACAGCAAGCTTGGTGACACAACCAGCAGTAGCAGCTATTAGGGTCTGCTAAGCAGTGAAGGATCAGTTGAAACAGGTCTTGAGGGACTTGACAGATCAGCAGGCCTTGCCCTAGCTGATCTACCTAGAGCCTTATGCTTTGCGGTGGACGCTATAAAGGATTCAATCCATCAGGCCTCCCGCCTTACGCTGTCTGTTGTACATATGCGCAGGCTTCTATGGCTCAAAAACTGGTCTGCTGAAGCTCCCTGTAAAAAATTGCTGGTCGGCTTCCCATTTCATGGTGAACGCTTATTCGGGGAAGACCTGGATAAATATATCCAGAGAATTTCCAGCGGTAAAAGTACACTTTTGCCGGTTAAAAACAGAGTTAGAGGTCCCTCTTTTAAGAGGCCTGCTTCCCCAGTCCCTAGGACATCGGCTGTGAAACAGTTCCGACGGCCTCCTCGGTCAGATCCCGGGGGTAAAAATCAGGGACAATTGCAGGGTAACAAGAAGCCCTGGAGCAGGAGAGGTACAAAACTTCCCCCAAAGTCAAATACATGAAGGGTTGCCCCCACTCAATCGGGTGGGGGGGAAGACTTCAGTTATTCACAGAGACCTGGCGGGACACGATCAGAGACAGATGGGTGCTCTCCGCAGTAAATCTGGGATACAAATTGGAGTTAAAAGACTCCCCTCCTTCCCGCTTTATAAGGTCAAACGTGCCAAGGGATCCCCAGAAGAGAGGATCCCTCCTGTTGGCACTAGAACAATTATTGCTCCAAGCAGTAATTATAGAGGTTCCCCTGGAAGAATGGGGGTTCGGGTTTTACTCAAACCTCTTTACAGTCCCGAAGCCAAACGGGGACGTGAGGCCCATATTAAATCTAAAAGGGCTAAACAAATTCCTACATATCAGGACTTTCCGGATGGAGTCGATCCGGTCGGTGGCCACTGCCCTACAAGGGGAGGAATGGTTAGCCTCGATCGACATCAAAGATGCTTATTTGCACATTCCCATCTTTCCAGCCCACCAAAAATTTCTACGCTTTGCGGTAGAAGGGCGCCATTTTCAGTTCAGCGCCTTACCCTTCGGTCTGGCCACAGCACCGAGTGTTCACAAAAATTCTGGCCCCATTATTGGCCAATCTAAGAACACGAGGTGTAACGATAATGGCATATCTAGACGACTTGTTGCTGATAGACCACTCAGTGGAAAAACTAGAAGTGGTTGTTCACGAGACAATCAAGTATCTGGAATATCATGGTTGGATTATCAACCGAGACAAGTCAGCCCTAAAACCAGTCAAAAGTCTGGAATACTTGGGGCTAAGGCTGGATTCAGACCAGAGAAAAATTTTCTTGCCTCAAGAAAAGGGGTCGTCTTTGAGAGATTTGATCCACTTAGTGGGTTCAAAAAGACAGCCATCCATACGCCTGTGCATGAGGCTGCTGGGAAAATGGTGGCATCATTCGAAGCAGTACCCTACGGTCAATTCCATTCAAGGAAGTTGCAAAGGGCCATACTGTCAGCCTGGAACAAAAAAGTTCAGGCTCTGGACTTACCAATGTCCTTGTCCCCTTCCGTTCGCAAGAGCCTCCGCTGGTGGTTGGTTCCCCAGAATCTGGAAAGAGGGAAATCCTTCAGTCCGATTTCCTGGAAGGTGGTCACTACAGATGCCAGCCTTATAGGCTGGGGAGCAGTACTGGAGCAATGGTCTCTCCAGGGCAGATGGTCGGATGCGGAAAAGGCCCTGCCCATCAATCTCTTAGAGATACGAGCAGCCCGGTATGCCCTAGTAGCATGGACATCCAAACTCCAAGGGTCCCCTGTCAGAGTTCAATCAGACAATGCCACAGCAGTGGCATACATCAATCGTCAGGGGGGCACCAGGAGTCGTGCAGCCCAAAGGGAAGTAAATTACATCCTGAGATGGGCAGAAAGATATGTCCCAGCCATATCTGCGGTATTCATTCCAGGAGTGGAGAATTGGAAGGCGGACTTTCTAAGTCGCCAACAATTATGCCCAGGGGAATGGTCCCTTCATCCCGAGGTTTTCCGGACAATATGTCAGCGGTGGGGAACA